>WNWK01009865.1:0-52500 GCA_009830355.1 Cherax destructor | reverse complement strand
AGGAAGAGCCAGTTGTGAGTGTGAGGGAAGTACGTGGGACAGTGGGTAAAACGAAAGGGAGTAAGGCAGCTGGGATTGATGGGATAAAGATATAAATGTTAAAAGCATGTGTGGATATATTTTTGGAGTGGTTGGTGCTATTATTTAATAAATGTATGGAAGAGGGTAAGGTACTTAGGGATTGGCAGAGAGCATGTATAATTCCTTTGTATAAAGGCAAAGGGGACAAAAGAGAGTGCAGAAATTATAGGGGAATAAGTCTGTTGAGCATACCTGGTAAAGTGTATGGTAGAGATATACGAGGATAGTGAAGCTCAGGTTAGAGTATGTAGGAGAGAGGGAGATTATTTCCCAGTAAAAGTAGGCCTTAGACAAGGATGTGTGATGTCACTGTGGTTGTTCAATATATTTATAGAGGGAGTTGTAAGAGAAGTGAATGTGCGGGTGTTGGCAAGAGGTGTGGGGTTAAAAGATAAAGAATCTAGCACAAAGTCGGAGTTGTCACAGCTGCTTTTTTCTGATGACACTGTGCTTCTGGGAGAGTCTGAAGAGAAGTTGCATAGGTTGATGGATGAGTTTGGTAGGGTATGTAAACGAGGGAAATTTAAAGTGAATATAGGAGAGAGTAAGGTGATGAGGATAACAAAAAGATTAGGTGATGATAGATTGGATATCAGATTGGAGGGAGAGTGTATGGAGGAGGTGAATGTATTCAGATATTTGGGAGTGGATGTGTCAGCATAGGGGTCTATGAAGGATGAGGTGAATCATAGAATTGATGAGGGTTAAAAGGGTAAGTGGTGCACTTAGTAGTCTGTGGAGACAAAGAACTTTGTCCGTGGAAGCAAAGAAGGGAATGTATGAGAGTATAGTTATACCAACACTCTTATATGGGTGTAAAGCATGGGTGATGAATGTTGCAACGAGGAGAAGGCTGGAGGCAGTGGAGATGTCATGTCTGAGATCATTGTGTGGTGTGAATATAATGCAGCGAATTCGTAGTGTGGAAATTAGGAGGAGGTGCGGGATTACCAAAACTATTATCCAGAGGGCTGAGGAGGGGTTGTTGAGGTGGTTTGGACATGTAAAAGGATGGAACAAAGTAGAATGACTTCGAGAGTGTATAAATCTGTAGAGGAGGGAAGGCGGGGTAGGGGTCGGCCTAGGAAAGGTTGGATGGAAGGGGTAAAGGAGGTTTTGTGTGCGAGGGGCTTGGACTTCTAGCAAGCATGCATGTGCGTATTTGATAGGAGTGAATGGAGACAAATGGTTTTTAATACTTGACGTGCTGTTGGAGTGGAAGCAAAGTAACATATATGAAGGGATTCAGGGAAACCGGCAGGCCGGACTTGAGTCCTGGAGATGTAAAGTACAGTGTCTGAACTCTGAAGGAGGGGTGTTGATGTTGCAGTTTTATAACTGGAGTGTAAGCAGGCCTCTGGGCAAGACAGTGATGGAGAGAATGATGATGAAAGTTTTTATTTTTCGGGCCACCCTGCCTTGGTGGGAAACAGCCGATGTGTTAATAAAATAATATATATATATATATATATATATATATATATATATATATATATATATATATATATATATATATATATATATATATATAAAACTGGGATGTTTGAATGTGCGTGGATGTAGTGCGGATGATAAGAAAGAGATGATCGCTGATGTTATGAATGAAAAGAAGTTGGATGTCCTGGCCCCAAGCGAAACAAAGCTGAAGGGGGTAGGCGAGTTTCAGTGGGGAGAAATAAATGGGATTAAGTCAGGAGTATCTGAGAGAGTTATAGCTAAGGAAGGGGTAGCAATAATGTTGAAGGACCAGTTATGGAAGGAGAAGAGGGAATATAAATGTGTAAATTCAAGGATTATGTGGATTAAAATAAGGGTTGGATGCGAGAAGTGGGTCATAATAAGCGTGTATGCACCTGGAGAAGAGAGGAGTGTAGAAGAGAGAGAGAGATTTTGGGAGATGTTAAGCGAATGTATAGGAACTTTTGAACCAAGTGAGAGAGTAATTGTAGTAGGGGACCTGAATGCTAAAGTAGGAGAAACATGTAGAGAGGGTGTGGTAGGTAAATTTGAGGTGCCAGGTGTAAATGAAAAGGGGAGCCCTTTGATTGAACTTTGTATAGAAAGGGGTTTAGTTATAAGTAATACATAATTTAAGAAAAAGAGGATAAATAAGTATACAAGATATGATGTAGGGCATAATGACAGTAGTTTGTTAGACTACGTATTGGTAGATAAAAGACTGTTGAGTAGACTTCAGGATGTACATGCTTGTAGAGGGGCCACAGATATATCAGATCACATTTTAGTTGTAGCTAAAGTGGGAGTAAAAGGTAGATGGGATATAAGGAAAATAGAAGCAGTAAGTAAGAGAGAGGTGAAGGTTTATAAACTAAAAGAGGAGGCAGTTAGGGTAAGATATAAACAACTATTGGAGGATAGATGGGCTATTGAGAGAGCAGGCAATGGGGTCGAAGATGTATGGGGTAGTTTAAAGAATGTAGTGTTAGAGTGTTCAGCAGAAGTTTGTGGTTACAGGCGAGTGGGTGCGGGAGGGAAGAAGAGCGATTGGTGGAATGATGATGTAAAGAGAGTAGTAAGGGAGAAAAAGTTAGAATATGAGAGGTTTTTACAAAGTAGAAGTGATGCAAGGAGGGAAGAGTATATGAAGAAAAAAAGAGAGGTTAAGAGAGTGGTGAAGCAATGTAAAAAGAGAGCAAATGAGAGAGTGGGTGAGATGTTATCAACGAATTTCGTTGAAAATAAGAAAAAAATTTGGAGTGAGATTAATAAGTTGAGGAAGCCTAGGGAACAAATGGATTTGAATTATTAAATGAAGAGTTAGAGGTATCGGGAAGATGGAGGGAATATTTTGAGGAGTTGTTAAATGTTGATGAAGACAGGGAAGCTGTGATTTCGTGTATAGAGCAAGGAGGAATAACATCTTGTAGGAGTGTAGAAGAGCCAGTTGTGAGTGTGGGGGAAGTTCGTGAGGCAGTGGGTAGAATGAAAGGGGGTAAGGCAGCTGGGATTGATGGGATAAAGGTAGAAATGTTAAAAGCAGGCGGCGATATAGTTTTGGAGTGGTTGGTGCTATTATTTAATACATGTATGGCAGAGGGTAAAGTACCTAGGGACTGGCAGAGAGCGTGTATTGTTCCTTTGTATAAAGGCAAAGGGGACAAAAGAGAATGCAAAAATTATAGGGGAATAAGTCTGTTGAGTATACCAGGTAAAGTGTATGGTAGAGTTATTATTGAAAAAATTAAGAGTAAGACGGAGAGCAGATGAACAAGGTGGCTTTAGGAAAGGTACCGGGTGTGTAGACCAAGTGTTTGCAGTGAAACATATAGGTGAACAGTATTTGGATAAGAGTAAAAAGGTTTTTGTGGCATTTATGAATTTGGAAAAGGCGTATGATAGGGTGGATAGGGGGGCAATGTGGCAGATGTTGCAGGTGTATGGAATAGGAGGTAGGTTACTGAAAGCAGTGAAGAGCTTTTATGAGGATAGTGAGGCTCAGGTTAGAGTGTGCAGGAGAGTGGAGATTATTTCTCAGTAAAAGTAGGTCTTAGACAAGGAAGTGTGATGTCACCGTGGTTGTTCAATATATTTATAGATGGATTGTAAGAAGTGAATGAGGGTCTTGGCAAGAGGTGGGGATAAAAGAAAAGAATAAATACAAAGTGGGAGTTGTCACAGTTGCTGCTGATGACACTGTGTTTTGGGAGATTCTGAAGAGAAGTTGCAGAGGTTGGTGGATGAATTTGGTAAGGTATGTAAAAGAAGAAAATTGAAAGTGAATATAGGAAAAAGTAAGGTGATGAGGATAACAAAAAAATTAGGTGACGAAAGATTGGATATCAGATTGGAGGGAGAGAGTATGGAGGAGGTGAATGTATTCAGTTATTTGGGAGTGGACATGTCAGCAGATGGGTCTATGAAGGATGAGGTGAATCATAGAATTGATGAGGGGAAAAGGGTGAGTGGAGCACTTCGGAGTCTGTGGAGACAAAGAACTTTGACAATGGAAGTAAAGAGGGGAATGTATGAGAGTATAGTTATACCAACACTCTTATATGGGTGTGAAGCATGGGTGATGAATGTTGCAACGAGGAGAAGGCTGGAGGCAGTGGAGATGTCATGTCTGAGGTCAATGTGTGGTGTGAATATAATGCAGAGAATTCGGAGTTTGGAAATTGGGATGAGGTGCGGGATTACCAAAACTATTATCCAGAGAGCTGAGGAGGGGTTGTTGACATGGTTTGGACATGTGGAGAGGAAGTAACAAATTAGAATGACTTCGAGAGTGAATAAATCTGTAATGGAGGGAAGGCAGGGTAGGTGTCGGCCTAGAAAAGGTTGGAGGGAGTGGGTAAAGGAGGTTTTGTGAGCGATGGGCTTGGACTTCCAGCAAGCGTGCGTGAGCGTGTTAGGAGCGAATGAAGACAAATGGCTTTTAGGACTTGACGTGGTGTTAGAGTGTAAGCAGGTTAACATTTATGAAGGGTTTCAGGAAACCGGCAGGGCGGACTTGATTCCGGCCTGCCGGCACTCTGAAGGAGGGGTGTTAATGTTACAATTTGGTAGCTGTAGTGTAAGCACGCCTCTGGCAAGACAGTGATGGAGTGAGTGATGATGAAAGTTTTTCTTTGTCGGGCCACCCTGCCTTCGTGGGAGACGGCCTATGTGTTAATAAAAAAGTAAAAATATGTATATTAAACAGTCAGAATATACTCAAGTGTCGTAACAACCAGTAACTAACACAGGCCAAGTAATGAGTAATGACATCACTAAGAAATATAATTATTTAATATTTAACCTCTTTTTCTCCGTCAACGATTTAAGTGTTCACTAATTTTTCATTTGAAATCATAATGGTTGTAGAGTGTAGCTGCTGTCATGGGAAAACCTTTGATTACAACCTTTGAATGACATTAATGCCAATGACAATGTTTGACCTTTAATCTTTCGTGACTGACTATTTTATGGCAGGATGGCACAATACACTGACTATTGTATGGCAGGATGGCACAATACACTGACTATTGTATGGCAGGATGGCACAATACACTGACTATTTTATGGCAGGATGGCACAATACACTGACTATTGTATGGCAGGATGGCACAATACATTGACTATTGTATGGCAGGATGGCACAATACACTGACTATTGTATGGCAGGATGGCACAATACACTGACTATTGTATGGCAGGATGACACAATACACTGACTATTGTATAGCAGGATGGCACAATACACTGACTATTGTATGGCAGGATGGCACAATACACGAGTTTTTACTTTCAGTTTGGGTTATGGCCTATCATCACCTGCTTAGTTTAAGAGGTCAGTTCAGCAGCACACAACAATAATCTACGTTAACCTTCTTTCATAGAATAGGTTATTAGGGTTATTGACAGCAGAGTTAGCCAGACAGTGTGAAAGAAATTGTTCAACAAGAAGGTAAAAAATGGGAAATTCAGAATGAATTAAGATTGAAGTGAGTGACGCAGTTGTAATAAAGTAATGGAATAGTTCGTGATTTTGTTCACAATGTTTATAAAAGAAGAAAAGGAGAAAAATCATTAAAGAATGTAATAATTATAATGTAATAAGCTTGTTGACCATACTAAGTAAAGTGTATGTCAGAATTATGATAATTGTAGTGATGGAAAAGACAAAATATGCGTAACAAAGAAGAGTGTGAATTTAGAAAGGTAAGGGAATCTGCGGATCATGTGTAAACACTGAAATACATAAGTTAACACTTACATAGAGGAAAGCAGCACTTGGGTGCATTTATAGGTTTGGAAAAGATATATGAGAGATGTTAATAGAGTTACAAATGTATTTAATCTTAGGTAATGTTTTGGTAGCTATAGTGTTGAATTGAGATATAATATGCAAGAAAGACGGTAAATATTTACCCAAAAAACTGGGTCTAGATAATGTTGTGTGATGTCACCTGTGCTCTTAAAGACGTGTGATTCACTGTACTTTGGTCAAAAGACAATATATGTATATATATATATATATATATATATATATATATATATATATATATATATATATATATAATTTTATATATATATTATATATATATATATATATATATATACATATATATACATGTGCGCGCATGTATGTATATATGCATGATTTGTAATTGATTCCATTTTCGACCTGCAATATCATTTACGAAATACGAGAAACTCAGATTATTAATTATAAATTTGTTACAGGAGATTTAGAGATTCGCATTTGACACTCATCCACACACAAGAATACCAAAACATTTCACTAAGACATACACAATCATACGTACACATGACACTCATCCACACACAAGAATACCAAAGCATTTCACTAAGACATACACAATCATACGTACACATGACACATCCACACACAAGAATACCAAAACATTTCACTAAGACATACACAATCATACGTACACATGACACTTATCCATACACAACAATACCAAAACATTTCACTAAGACATACACAATCATACGTACACATGACACTATCCATACACAACAATACCAAACATTTCACTAAGCATACACAATCATACGTACACATGACACTATCCATACACAACAATACCAAACATTTCAAAGACATACACAATCATACGTACACATGACACTCATCCATACACAAATACCAAACATTTCAAGAAGACATACACAATCATACTACACATGACACTCAACCATACACAATAGCATGTACACGTGACACTCATACACAATACAAACATTATACTCACTCATACATAATAGCATTAACATGACAGTCACAAATACAACAACATGTACACATGGCATTCATCAACACAACAACATGTACACATGACACATACACATAACATAACATTATCATTCATACATAATAACATGTACACATGCCACACAGTCTCCACTAGTGTCTCAAACGTGTCCATCTTTATATATTCACATGTTTCACAAAGAATGACGTCAAAATACTGTAAACCAACATTCTTTGTCTTATATATTCTGATTATTGAAGGACATAAATATTTCCTTATTTTCCTTATATTGCCTCTACTACATTATTTAATTTTAACCACCAGGTGGGCGAGTACAGGTGTGTCTTTGAGAATGTGTACACATGAATGTTCATGGCATTGGGTTTGGAGTGAGATTTTATATGTATGTGTGACGTCATACATGTTAGAGTGAGAGGAGAGAATTGTGTGCATTGTTGTTTGCATGTTTGCTTATTTGTAATACATGGGATTCTGTGTGTGATTTTATGCATGCAAGAGTATGTGTAATGGTGTATGCGTAAGATGCGTGTATTAAAACGTGTAAATGTATGTGAAAATACTTATATATGTGTATGTTTGTGCGTTTGTTAGCTTTTGAGTGTCAAATGCTAGATGAATAAATAAATAAAAATGAAAACAGTGTAACATTTAATACAGTTTGGATGGAGGGGGACAAATTCATCAACAATTGGGCATTCATCTATTTAAAATAAAATGCTCACAAATACGTTTAAACTCCTAATTAAGTAAAAAAACTTGTATTCAGTATAAATTCATAGTGTAACATAAAAGGATTTCCAATTTTTTAATTAATTATCCTCTCCTGGGTGGGGAGCTGTGTGGCAGCTTGGTCTGGTCTAGCTGGTGTACGGTCGTGGCTGTCTTGGTGGGTGTAATTACTGGACGCAGTTTTCTGTGTGTCACCTCCAGTAATTCCACCCACCTGGACAGTCTCTACCGTAGACCAGCTAGACAAGACCAAATTTCCACCCAGCAAAGTCACTGGGGGTGGCAACAGCTGACTCTGAGGAAGTGGGGAAGGGAGTCCACCTGAGGTGACACAAGTGGACTTTGGAGACACTGACCCGGGGAAGGCACCACCGACCTTAGGTAAGTGGGGAAGGGAAGACATCCGGGAGCGAACGGATGGATTCCTGGATACATGAACCTGGGGAAGGCTGAGGCTGGAAGGCAGAGAGGGAACACAGAGGCGAGGCTGACCTTAGGAGACATCCGGGGGCCCACGGATGGATTCCTTGGGAAGGCGAAGGGAGGAAAGGACCTTAAAGACGAACCACTGGCCTCCACGTGGCAAGGTCTGGTAACTCAGAGATAACTCTGAGGCTGACAGTGGTCGCAAATAATAATTTTATTATATTACTATTATAATAATAATAATAATAATATATTATTATTATTATTCTTTAATATTATTATTATCTATTATTATTTGCTAATTTGGATTCAAAATCATTAATCATTCCCACTCCTGCCTCCCTGACAGTAGCCACGGTGGTGTTATTCCCACTCCACCTCAGGTACAGTAACACACAAGAACAGTACAGTAACAGAGTACAGTAACACAAGACCAGTACAGTAAAACAGATGAGCAGTATAGTAAAACAGAAGAACAGAGTAGAACAGTACAGTAACAGAGAAGAACAGTACAGTAACAGTAGAACAGTACAGTAACACAGAGGAACAGTACAGTAACACAGAAGAACAGCACAGTAACACAGAAGAACAGCACAGTAACACAGAAGAACAGTACAGTAACACAGAAGAATACAATAACACAGAAGAACAGTACAGTAACACAGAAGAATACAATAACACAGAAGAACAGTACAATAAAGTAACAGTTGCGCAGCTCCTGTAAATGTACATTGCAGTGAGTCCTGAGAGGCTGGAGTGGGAATAACACCACTATGGCTACTCTTCTGTGTTATTATAGTTTTTTCTGAGTTACTGTACTGGTATTCTGTGTTACTGTACTCTTCTTCTGTGTTACTGTACAGGTCTTTTGTGTCACTGTACTCTTCTTCTGTGTTACTGTATTCTTCTTCTGTGTTACTGTACTCTTCTTCTGTGTTACTGTACAGGTCTTTTGTGTTACTGTATTCTTCTTCTGTGTTACTGTACTGGTCTTCTGTGTTACTGTACTGGTATTTTGTGTTACTGTACTCTTCTTCTGTGTTACTGTATTGGTCTTCGGTGTTACTGTACTATTCATCTGTGTTACTGTACTGGTCTTCTGTGTTACTGCACTCTTCTTCTGTGTTACTGTACTGGTCTTCTGTGTTACTGTACTCTTCTTCTGTGTTACTGTACTGGTCTTCTGTGTTACTGTACTGGTCTTCTGTGTTACTGTACTGGTCTTCTGTGTTACTGCACTGGTCTTCTGTGTTACTGTACTGGTCTTCTGTGTTACTGTACTGGTCTTCTGTGTTACTGTACTCTTCTTCTGTGTTACTGTCCTGGTCTTTTGTGTTACTATACTCTTCTGTATTAATGTGCTGGTATTATGTGTTACTGTACTGGTCTTCTGTATTACTGCACTCTTCTTCTGTGTTACTGTACTGGTCTTCTATGTTACTGTACTGTTCTAATGTGTTACTGAACTGTTCTACTGTGTTACTGTACTGTTCTAATGTGTTACTGTACAGTTCTAATGTGTTATTATACTGTTCTTTTGTGTTACTGTACTGGTTTTGTGTGTTATTGTACTGGTCTTTTGTGTTACTGTACAAGTCTTGTGTGTTACTGTACTAGTTTTCTGTGTTACTGTATTGGTCTTGTGTGTTATTGTACTGGTTTTTTGTGTTAATGTACTGCACTGGTCTTGTGTGTTATTGTACTGTACTGATATTGTGTGTTATTGTACTGTACTTGTATTGTTTGTTATTGTACTATACTGGTCCTGTGTGTTATTGTTCTGTACTGGTCTTCTGTGTTATTGTACTGTACTGGTCTTGTGTTTTATTGTACTGCACTGGTCTTGTGTGTTATTGTACTGTACTGATCTTGTGTGTTATTGTAATGTACTGGTCTTGTTTGTTATTGTACTGTACTGGTCTTGTGTGTTATTGTAATGTACTGGTCTTGTTTGTTATTGTACTGTTCTGGTCGTGTGTGTTATTGTACTGTACTGGTCATTAGATTATGCTACGCTGTTCTAGTCACCGTATTACAGATTGGACATAATTGTGCTGCAGAACCTATAGGAAAATGAAAAAAAATTATCCAATGTGTCAGAAATCTATCTTATGAGGATATAATGAGGCCACCGAATCTGTACTGGTCTTCAATGTTATTGTACTGTACTGGTCTTGTGTGTTATTGTACTGTACTGGCCATGTGTGTTATTGTACTGTACTGGTCTTGTGTGTTATTGTACTGTACTGGCCATGTGTGTTATTGTACTGTACTGGTCTTGTGTGTTATTGTACTGTACTGGTCTTGTGTGTTATTGTACTGTACTGGTCTTGTGTGTTATTGTACTGTACTGGTCTTGTGTGTTATTGTACTGTACTAGTCTTGTGTGTTATTGTACTGTACTGGTCATGTGTATTATTGTACTGTACTGGTCTTGTGTGTTATTGTACTGTACTGGGCTTGTGTGTTATTGTACTGTACTGGTCTTGTGTGTTATTGTACTGTACTGGTCTTGTGTGTTATTATACTCTACTTGTCTTGTGTGTTATTGTACTGTACTGGTTTTGTGTGCTGTTGTACTGTACTGGTCTTGTGTGTTATTGTACTGTACTGGTCTTGTGTGTTATTGTAATGTACTGGTCTTGTGTGCTATTGTACTGTACTGTTCTTGGGTGTTATTGTACTGTACTGGTCTTGTGTGTTATTGTACTGTACTGGTCTTGTGTATTATTGTATTGTACTGGTCTCAGCTTTATTGTACTGAACTGGTCTTCGGTGTTATTGTACTGTTCTTGTGTGTTATTGTACTGTACTGGTCATGTGTGTTATTGTACTGTACTGGTCTTGTGTTATTGTTCTGTACTGATCTTGTGTGTTATTGTACTGTAATGGTTTTCTGTGTTATTGTACTGTACTGGTCTTGTGTGTTATTGTATTGTACTGGTCTTGTATGGTATTGTACTGTACTGATATTGTGTGTTATTGTACTGTACTGGTCTTCTGTGTTATTGTACTGTACTGGTCGTCTGTGTTATTGTACTGTACTGGTGTTGTGTTATTGTACTGTTCTGGTCTTGTGAGTTATTGTACTGAACTGATCTTGTGTTATTATAATGTACTGGTCTTGTGTGTTGTTGTACTGTACTGGTCTTGTGTGTTATTGTACTGTACTGGTCTTCTGTGTTACTGTACTTATTTATGTGTCATTATACTGTTTATGTGTCATTATACTGTTTATGTCTCAATTTATTGTTTTATATGTTACTATAATGTTTTGTGTCGCTATACTCTTTTATGTGTAACTATGATGTTTTATGTGTCATTATACAATTTTATATGTCACTATACTGTTTTATGTGTCACTATACTGTTTTATATGTCACTATCTGTTTTATGTGTCACTATACTGTTTTATATGTCACTATACTGTTTTATGTGTCACTATACTGTTTTATGTGTCACTATACTGTTTTATATGTCACTATACTGTTTTATATGTCACTATACTGTTTTATGTGTCACTATACTGTTTTATGTGTCACTATACTGTTTTATATGTCACTATACTGTTTTATATGTCACTATACTGTTTTATATGTCACTATACTGTTTTATATGTCACTATACTGTTTTATATGTCACTATACTGTTTTATGTGTCACTATACTGTTTTATATGTCACTATACTGTTTTATATGTCACTATACTGTTTTATATGTCACTATACTGTTTTATATGTCACTATACTGTGTTATGTGTCACAATACTGTTTTATATGTCACTATACTGTTTTATATGTCACTATTCTGTTTTATATGTCACTATACTGTTGTATGTGTCACTATACTGTTTTATATGTCACTATACTGTTTTATATGTCACTATACTGTTTTATATGTCACTATACTGTTTTATATGTCACTATACTGTTTTATATGTCACTATACTGTTTTATATGTCACTATACTGTTTTATATGTCACTATACTGTTTTATATGTCACTATACTGTTTTATATGTCACTATACTGTTTTATATGTCACTATACTGTTTTATATGTCACTATACTGTTTTATATGTCACTCTACTGTTTTATATGTCACTATACTGTTTTATATGTCACTATACTGTTTTATATGTCACTATACTGTTTTATGTGTCACTATACTGTTTTATATGTCACTATACTGTTTTATATGTCACTATACTGTTTTATATGTCACTATACTGTTTTATATGTCACTATACTGTTTTATGTGTCACTATACTGTTTTATATGTCACTATACTGTTTTATATGTCACTATACTGTTTTATATGTCACTATACTGTTTTATATGTCACTATACTGTTTTATATGTCACTATACTGTTTTATATGTCAATATACTGTTTTATATGTCACTATACTGTTTTATATGTCACTATACTGTTTTATATGTCACTATACTGTTTTATGTGTCACTATACTGTTTTATGTGTCACTATGAGAAAGAGACAGACAATGTGTGATAATGTTAGGTGTGAACTTCCATAGTGCACACATGTTGACATAACGTGTGTACGTACTTAATGTTATGTATTAACACTGCTCATGTGCACTTGTTGTAAGCACACATGTACATTTGTAGTGTACATTTGTAGTTTGCACAGCTCAAACAAATGAGCGCGTCTGCAGTGTTGCTGTAATGTGTAGCAGTTATTAGTTATTACCATAAGCATTCTGTACATGCAGGAGTACGTGCAGAGAGAGAGTTTGTCGCTACTAGATCACTATTACTGCTCCATGAGCTTTATCATACCTCTTCTTAAAGCTATGTATGGATCTTGCCTCCACTACATCACTTCCCAGACTATTCCACTTCCTGACAACTCTGTGACTGAAGAAATACTTCCTAACATCCCTGTGATTCATCTCGATCTTCAACTTCCAGCTGTGACCCTTTGTTGCTGTGTCCCATCTCTGGAACATCCTGTCTCTGTCCACCTTGTCGATTCCTCTCAGTATTTTATATATCGTTATCATATCCCCCCTATCTCTCCTGCTCTCCAGTGTCGTCAGGTCGATTTCCCTTAACCTCTCCTCGTAGGACATACCCCTTAGCTCCGGGACTAGTCTTGTGGCAAACCTTTGCATTTTTTCTAGTTTCTTTACGTGCTTGGCTAGGGGTGGGTTCCAAACTGGTGCTGCATACTCCAGTATGGGCCTAACGTACACAGTGTACAGGGTCCTGAACGATTCTTTATTAAGATGTCGGAATGCTGTTCTTAGGTTTGCTAGGCGCCAGTATGCTGCAGCAGTTATTTATTGATGTGCGCCTCAAGAGAAGTGCCTCGTTGTTATACTCACCCCAAGATCCTTTTCCTAGAGTGATATTTGTAGTCTCTGGCCCCCTAGACTGTACTTCGTCTGCGGTTTTCTTTGCCCTTCCCCAATCTTCATGACTTTACACTTGGTGGGGTTGAACTCCAGAAGTCAGTTTCTGGACCAGGCCTGCAGCCTGTCCACATCTCTTTGTAGTTCTGCCTGGTCCTCGTCCGATTTATTTCTTCTCATCAACTTCACATCATCTGCAAACAGGGACACTTCGGAGTCTATTCCTTCCGTCATGTCGTTTACAATTCCAGAAACAGCACCGATCCTAGGACTGACCCCTGTGTGTGTGTGTGTGTGTGTACTCACCTAATTGTGGTTGCAGGGGTCGAAACTCAGCTCCTGGCCCCGCCTCTTCGCTGTCCGCTACTGGGTCTCTGCTCTCCCTGCTCCATGAGCTTTATCATACCTTTTCTTAAAACTATGTATGGTTCCTGCCTCCACTATATCTTTCTCTAGACTATTCCACTTCCTGACTACTCTGTGGCTGAAGAAATGCTTCCTAACATCCCTTTGACTCATCTGAGTCTTCAGCTTCCAGTTGTGTCCCCTTGTTTCTGTGTTCCCTCTCTGGAACATCCTGTCACTGTCTACCTTCTCGATTCCCCGCAGTATTTTGTATGTCGTTATCATGTCTCCTCTGACCCTTCTTTCCTCCAGTTTTGTTAGTCCTATTTCCCTCAACCTTTATTCATAGGACAGACCCCTGAGTTGTGGAACTAACCTTGTCGCAAACCTTTTTACTGTCTCTAGTTTCTTTACGTGCTTGACCAGGTGTGGGTTTCAGACTGGTGCTGCATATTCTAGTATGGGCCTGACGTACACGGTGTATAGTGTCTTGAACGATTCCTTGTTAAGGTAACGGAACGCTAATCTTAGGTTTGCCAGTCGCCCATATGCTGCCCAGTTATCTGGTTGATGTGTGCCTCCGGAGACGTGTTTGGCGTTATACTCACCCCAAGGTCTTTCTCCTTTGCCGACGTTTGTAGCCTTTGTCCACCTAGCCTGTACTTTGTCAGCGGTCTTCTTTGCCCTTCTCCGATCTTCATGACTTTGCATTTGGTGGGATTGAATTCGAGAAGCCAGTTGCTAGACCAGTTGTCAAGCTTGTCCAGGTCTGTTTGAAGTCCTGCTTGGTCCTCTTCCGATGTGATTCTCCTCATTAATTTCACATCATCTGCGAACAGACACACTTCTGAGTCTATCCCGTCCGTCATGTCATTTACATATACCAAGAATAACACTGGTCCTAGGACTGACCCCTGCGGTACACCGCTCGTCACAGGCACCCACTGTGTGTGTGTGTGTGTACTCACCTAATTGTACTCACCTAATTGTGGTTGCAGGGGTCGAGACTCAGCTCCTGGCCCCGCCTCTTCGCTGTCTGCTACTGGGTCTCTGCTCTCCCTCCTCCATGAGCTTTATCATACCTTATCTTAAAACTATGTAGGGTTCCCGTCCACTATATCGTTCGCTAGACTATTCCACTTCCTGACTACTCTATGGCTGAAGAAATGCTTCCTGACATCCCTTTGACTCATCTGAGTCCTCAGCTTCCAGTTGTGTCCCCTTGTTTCTGTGTTCCCTCTCTGGAACATCCTGATACTGTCTACCTTGTCGATTCCCTGCAGTATTTTGTATGTCGTTATCATGTCTCCTCTAACCCTTCTATCCTCCAGTGTTGTTAGTCCTATTTCCCTCAACCTTTCTTCATAAGACAGACCCCTGAGTTGTGGAACTAGCCTTGTCGCAAACCTTTGCACATTCTCTAATTTCTTGACGTGCTTGACCAGGTGTGGGTTCCAGACTGGTGCTGCATACTCTAGTATGGGCCTGACGTACACGGTGTACAGTGTCTTGAACGATTCCTTGTTAAGGTAACGAAATGCTAATCATAGGTTTGCCAGTCGCCCATAGGCTGCCGCAGTTATCTGGTTGATGTGATTTTTTAAAGATGGGGACTACGTTGGCCTTCCCCATCTTTAAAAAAAGGAGACAGAGAAGAGGCACTAAACTATAGACCGGTGTCACTTACGTGTATAGTGTGCAAAGTCTTGGAGAAAATCGTCAGGAAAAGAATGGTGGAGCATCTGGAGCAGAACAGGATAATCAACGCCAGACAGCACGGATTCAGGGAAGGCAAATCCTGTGTAACAAACCTCCTGGAGTTCTATGATAAAGAAACAGAAGTAAGGCAAGAGAGAGAAGGGTGGGTTGATTGCATTTTCCTGGACTGCAGGAAGGCCTTCGACACAGTTCCTCATATGAGATTAGTAAAGAAGTTGGAAGAACAAGCGTGTATAACAGGAAGGGCAATGTGTGTGTGTTAGTTAGTTAGTTAGTTACCATTTTGTCCTAGGCACATGTCGATTAGACACTAGGCCTGTTGTATGTGTGTGTGTGATTCCCCTGACACATTTCATACATGTGTGTGTGTGTGTGTGTGTGTGTGTGTGTGTGTTTGGTTTCGTATTTACCTAATTGTAATTCCAGGGGTCGAGTCTCAGCTCCTGGCTCCGCCTTTCCGCTGGCCAGTACTGGGTTCAGTTTCTCTTGGCTGAGTGAGCCCTATCATAAATATTCTTAAAACTATGTATGGTCTTCGAAGCACTGAAAACAAGCAAAATAAAAATGATATATACATTGACTTTGCAAAAGCCTCTCAACATTGGCTAACTGCACACTTAAAAAGCGTGGAAAATGAATAACTGTGAAGGTGGGTAGATGGACACTTAACTTCTGAACAAATAGATCCCGAAGATCAATAGCAATCAGAGTGAATCATGGCCTGGTACAGTGAAGAGTTGTGCTCCACAAGGCACGGTACTCGCCCCACTTCTCTTCCTCAGTCTCACTTCTGACACACTGACACATCACTCACTGCATTGTATCATCTTTATCAGACCATAACAAAGTCTGTATAATAGTGATATCCATAGAAGACACAGCGAGCCTCCAAGCTGATATAAAACAAGTCTTCCAGTGGGAAACTGGCATTAATATGTGTTACTTGGGCATGGCCCAGGCTCGTCTGGTGCTTGCCTGGTCAACCAGACTGTTGCTGCTAGAGGCCCGATGCCCCTCATATCCATCACCGCTTGGTTGATCTGTCACCTGGTGAAGATACTTGTCCAGTTTTCTCTTGAAGGCTTCTACACTTGTTCCAGCCGTGTTTCTGATATCTGGGGCCACGAATGTTGATACAGTGTTCCTTTATTGTGCCCACCGCACCCCTGCTCCTCACTGGGTTTATTTTTCACTTTCTCCCATATGTCTCACTTCAGTATGTTTTTATGGCAGTGTGCAAATTTGGGACCAGGCCCTCGAGTACTTTCCAGGTATATATTATCATGTATCTCTCTCTCCTCCTCTCCAATGAGTACATGTTCAAGACTTGAAGTCGTTCCCAGTAATTTAAATGCTTTACTGGCTATGTAGGCCGAGTTCAACTGAGACAAATTTATGTTGCTACGTCACGGAAGAATGGAGGAAATAAAAAAACAGATCGGAGTGTAAAACAAACTCATGTCACTCATTAGAAAATTAAGTCATATGTGAGAGACCTGGGAGTGATAATGTCAGAAGCTCTCACGTTCAAGAAGAGCACCGTACGGTGCTCTTCACACCACCTCCAAGGCTGAGGGACTGATTACCTCATGTTTTGTATACAGTTCTACTGTCTTCAAGTTATGTCCTAGAATTTGTATTGATAAAGCCACTGGATGGCGAAACGTCTACAATAAAGATACCCAGATGTTGCAAATGTGTCTTAATTTTCATATTGTCGGTATACAATACGATTATTGTGCTAGAGTTGTTGAAACAGAGTAATTGTCAGCCCTTTGTTTTATGGTATTGGAAGTAGCAGTTAAGGATGCTTCTATACCACTGTGTCTGTGTCAGGTTCTTTACAAAAAGCAAACAAATAATGATTACCTCACTCATTTCTACTCACCAAAAGAGGTGTGATCATTGAGTTTTTTCTAAGAGCTATCTGTGTTCTGGGTCCCGAATTCCTAGAGAATAAGTTCTAATACACTAGCTATGCCTCACTTACACTTTCCTGCCTATTTTATACACAACTGTAAGCACATACCTATTCTCAATCCAACAACACAACTGTCAAGAAAGTAAGATTCTTGATCCTATCTGGCGGAGAAGTGGCCAAAACTATAGCATGTGACAGCAATTCTTCTTCTCTTCCTTACCTGTCTCAATGCTTTCATATTTTAACTTTGTTTTGTGTTCTCTCAAGTTTCTAGCTCCATTGGCTGGTCTTCCAAGTCTCAAGGTCCAGGAGCGACCGAGTACCAGCACCGAAACGTATCCAGTATAAGGTGTCCTAAAGTGTTTGTGTTTTTGTCTTTTAAATTTCTCTGTTCTACCAAGAAACCTGTGGCAGATGCTCTTCAGTGAATGTCAAGCAGCTAATTCCCCATCATTCATACCAGCTGAAAATCATTCTAAGCCATGAACTGCAAAATTTGCGAAGGTGCATAAACACCGTCCTTAATCTTGTGCTCTCCTTGTATGGGAAACTTTCATAACAGGAATTTGAATGCTAGATGATCCTTGTTCACTGCCAAACTTAATATGTAGTAATGACAATACAATCTCTTGTTATACCAATGAAATACAGATTACACTGAATGTACCTGCAATGACTGAGTCACGTGATCGACCAAAAATACAGCTCTCTAAGGTCAAAATCGATAAATCTGATACTCCGTCATGATTTCAAAGGGTATATCTGTGATATACCAGTGAAATATTTTGAGAGTTTTTCTACCTAGCTGACTTCTTGTTCAATCAGGCTGTTGCAGCTGGTGGCCCACTGGCCCACCAGCTTTTGAAAACTATACTTATTCCGGCAATATTTCTGAATATTTCTGATATCTGCTGGTAATGGTTTGAAAAGTCTTGGACCAGGGATTTTCCTTCAGTGTTTTCTAATTGTGCCAGAAGGAAGGGAAGCACTGGTCACTAGTACCCTACATGTTGATGCTAGCAAGGAAGAAAACAGTGGTAACTAGTACCCTCCATGTTGGTGCTAGCAGGGAAGAAACACGTTGTGGTCAAAACTAGTGGCACCTCCATGTTGGTGCTAGCAGGAAGAAGGGAATAGTACCTCCATGTTGGTGCTAGCAGGGAAGAAAGCAGTGGTAACTAGTACCCTCCATGTTGGTGCTAGCAGGGAAGAAAATAGTGGTAACTAGTACCCTCCATGTTGGTGCTAGCAGGGAGAGAAACACTGGTAACTAGTACCTTCCATGTTGGTTCCAGCAGGGAGAGAAGCACTGTTCACTTGTACCCTCCATGTTGGTGCTAGCAGGGAGGGAAGCACTGGTAACTGGTATCCTCCATGTTGGTGCAAGCAGGGAGAGAAGCACTGGTCACTAGTACCCTCCATGTTGGTGCTAGCAGGGAGGGAAGCAGTGGTAACTAGTACCCTCCATGTTGGTGCTAGCAGGGAGGGAAACAGTGGTAACTAGTACCTTCCATGTTGGTGCTAGCAGGGAGAGAAGCACTGTTCACTTGTACCCTCCTTGTTGGTGCTAGCAGGGAGAGAAGCACTGGTAACTAGTACCCTCCATGTTGGTGCTAGCAGGGAGGGAAGCACTGGTAACTGGTATCCTCCATGTTGGTGCTAGCAGGGTAAGAAGCACTGGTCACTAGTACCCTTAATGTTGGTGCTAACAGAGAGGGAAGTACTAGTCACTAGTACCTTCCACGTTAGTACCAGCAGGGAGAGAAGTACTGGTCACTAGTACCATCAAGGTAGGTGCCCACAGAACCAGAAGCCAGAACTCTAATAAAGGCCATTACTTTGCCAACACTACCATTGAGCTATATAGTAAAACTCCATCTCTAAACATAACGGCTCTGTGGTGCAGCGGTCAGCACGGCTGCCTCTAAAGCAGCAGACTCGGGTTTGACTCCCGGCGGAGTCTTTGGATTTTTTCTTATTTTTTATAGTGACTTAATTTTAGAGTCTGAAGTGAAACCTTTAAAATTATCCACATAGATTATTATTATTGTTTTACTGGAATGTGTTAAACGGGTAAGGGTTACAGTGCCTGGGTAATTGCAGACATTTATCCCTTCACCAGCATGAGGGACGCCCTTCACCAGCATGAGGGACGCCCTTCACCAGCATGAAGGACGCCTTTCACCAGCATGAGGGACGCCCTTCACCAGCATGAGGGACGCCCTTCACCAGCATGAGGGACGCCCTTCACCAGCATGAAGGACGCCCTTCACAGCATGAAGGACGCTCTTCACCAGCATGAAGGACGCCCTTCACCAGCATGAGGGACGCCCTTCACCAGCATGAGGGACGCCCTTCACCAGCATGAGGGACGCCCTTCACCAGCATGAAGGACGCCCTTCACAGCATGAAGGACGCCCTTCACCAGCATGAGGGACGCCCTTCACCAGCATGAGGGACGCCCTTCACCAGCATGAGGGACGCCCTTCACCAGCATGAGGGACGCCCTTCACCAGCATGAGGGACGCCCTTCACCAGCATGAGGGACGCCCTTCACCAGCATGAAGGACGCCCTTCACAGCATGAAGGACGCCCTTCACTAGCATGAGGGACGCCCTTCACCAGCATGAAGGACGCCCTTCACCAGCATGAAGGACGCCCTTCACAGCATGAATGACGCCCTTCACCAGCATGAGGGACGACCTTCACCAGCATGAGGGACGCCCTTCACCAGCATGAGGGACGCCCTTCACCAGTATGAGGGACGCCCTTCACCAGCATGAGGGACGCCCTTCACCAGCATGAGGGACGCCCTTCACCAGCATGAGGGACGCCCTTCACTAGCATGAGGGACGCTCTTCACCAGCATGAAGGACGTTCTTCACAGCATGAAGGACGCCCTTCACTAGCATGAGAGACGCCCTTCACCAGCATGAAGGACGCCCTTCACCAGCATGAAGGACGCCCTTCACAGCATGAAGGACGCCCTTCACCAGCATGAGGGACGCCCTTCACCAGCATGAGGGACGCCCTTCACCAGCATGAGGGACGCCCTTCACCAGCATGAGGGACGCCCTTCACCAGCATGAGGGACGCCCTTCACCAGCATGAGGGACGCCCTTCACCAGCATGAGGGACGCCCTTCACCAGCATGAGGGACGCCCTTCACCAGCATGAGGGACGCCCTTCACCAGCATGAGGGACGCCCTTCACCAGCATGAGGGACGCCCTTCACCAGCATGAGGGACGCCCTTCACCAGCATGAGGGACGCCCTTCACCAGCATGAGGGACGCCCTTCACCAGCATGAGGGACGCTCTTCACCAGCATGAGGGACGCCCTTCACCAGCATGAGGGACGCTCTATTAAAGGAAAAATTATATCATGAAATATCGTGAAATAGCGTTTATTGAACATAATATTTAATCGTTCAATAGTTTGTGGTGACAGCTTATCCTGTACAACAATACCACTGATAAGCCAATGACATTCATTTATGTTATGTTTAGTGTCTAGATATCTGAGACTATGTCTAATGTGATTCTAATGACTGTAAATCTGAAAAAAACAATGTCTGGGTGGCTTTGTGGCATGTCTAACCCTGGCTTTGTCAGCATCAAAGTAATTGTCTGACAAGACACATAATGCTAGATGATAATTGCCTTTGACCACCGGAAATGATTTAATCAGTTCACAAGACATTTAAGATAGTTGAACTTAGCGATTTCATCAATATCAGATCTTGAATGTACCAGGGACTGAAAACCACTCATAAATTATTCATAGTTATGACCTTCAAATATAGGTAATGACAATGTAGGAAGACTAGGTAATGGTATATCATTCATGGCAGATACAGGTGTTTGACCACTAGTTACACTAGTTCTTTGTGAAAGAATATTGTGGCAGTTAGAAAGACTTTCTGCCCACGCTTCTTGTTGAGAACTAAATGCACCAAAACTCGTTGATGTTCACCAGACGGTGAACTTCAACTTCATAATCTGAATTAATGTTCTTCAAACGATTTGAAAGAAGATTGAGTTTTGCTTCCAACATGTCAAAATCAATATTTGCATTTTGAGTTAACCTTGACAGACAAGAAACAAATCTTAAACTTGTGTAATTTTAGTCTGCAAAGATTTAAACTTAGTATCCAATGATGCCATCTTGAATAGTAATACTAAAAATAATTCCTAACACTATACTAAGAAAGAGCATAAGAACATAAGAAAGAAGGAACACTGCAGCAGGCCTACTGACCCATGCGAGGCAGGTCCATGTCACTCTCAGGCTTAGACCTGACTACCTGGAGTTAACCCTCTCCAGGAAAACTCCAGGTAGTCAGGTCACTTGCACTTTACGAAGGAGCACGGCATAAGACATAGTAGCACAAGCTAGTCAGGTCCAACTCACACCCACGCACACCCACTCATGTATTTATCCAACCTATTTTTAAAACTACACAACGTCTTAGATTCTATGACGGTACTTGGGAGTTTGTTCCACTCATCCACAACTCTATTACTAAACAAGGGCTTTCCTATATCCTTCCTGAATCTGAACTTTTCCAACCTGAAACCATTGCTATGAGTCCTGTCATGGCTGGATATTTCAATCATATCCCCCCTAATTCTAAGCCTTTCTAGAGAGTGCAGATTCAAGGCCCTCAGTCTATCCTCGTAGGGAAGATTTCTGATACATGGGATCAACTTTGTCATCCTCCTCTGTATGTTTTCCAGAGCATTTATATCCATTCTGTAATACGGTGACCAAAACTGTGCAGCATAATCTAAATGAGGCCTAACCAAGGGTATATAGAGTTGAAGAACAACCTGAGGACTTCTATTATTTTTACTTCTTGATATGAAGCCAAGGATTCTGTTAGCTTTATTGCGAACACTTATGCACTGTTATCTTAGTTTCAGATTAATGCTAACCAGAACTCCTAAATCCTTTTCGCAATCAGAAGTATTAAGATCTACATTATTCAGTTTATATGTGGCATGGTTAGTTTCTTGTCCAACATTTAGAACTTTGCATTTGTCTATATTAAACTGCATCTGCCACTTCTCCGACCATTGCATCAGTCTATTCAAATCATTCTGGAGTGCTCTAATGTCCTCATTAGAATGAATTGGACGGCCTATTTTGGTGTCACCACCAAATTTGCTTATGTCGCTATTTATTCCCTCATCTATGTCGTTTATGTAAATTGTGAACAACAAGGGCCCAACACTGACCCCTGCGGAACACCGCTTGTGACGTGCCCCCATTCTGATTTCTCCCCATTTATGCAAACTCTCTGCTGCCTATTTGTTAACTTTGCCTCTACCCAGGAAAAAAATCTCCTATGACGTGCCTCTTTGGTTTCCTCAATAGCCTCTGATGTGGTATTCTATCGAAATCCTTACTGAAGTCCATATACACAATATATTCATTACTATGATCTATCTCCTCAAACACCTTAGTGAAAAAAGTTAGTAAATTCGTAAGACAGGAACGCCCCTTAGTAAAACCGTGTTGAGATTCATTAATCAATTTATGAGTTTCAAGATAGCCACGAATTGCCTCGGCAATTATTGATTCCATAAATTTTCCCACTATAAAGGTAAGGCTAATTGGTCTATAGTTAGAAGCTAAGGACCTGTCACCTGCCTTGTAAATAGGTATAACATTTTCCATTTTTCACTTATCAGGCACTATGCCAATTTGTAGTGATATGTTGAAAAGATTAGCCAAAGGTTTGCTGAGTTCCTCTTTACATTCCTTTAAAACCCTTGCAAACAATTCATCAGGGCCTGGGGATTTGTTAGGTTTTAATTTCTCTATTTGTCTGAGAACCATGTCACTAGTTATCCCAATCGTGCTTAGTTTATTATCGTCCTGTTGTACACAATTTATTATTTCTGGAATTCCGCTAGTATCTTCCTAAGTAAAAACTGAGAGGAAGTAAGTTTTGAAAATTTCACACATATCCCTATCACTGAGTTACTCTTAAGTGGGCCTATCTTATCCCTAATATTACCTCTGCATACCTGAAAGAACCCTTTTGGGTTAATCTTCTAATCCCTTGCAACCTTAGCCTCATAACCCCTTTTTGCTTTTCTTATTCCTCTTGTATTGAATATATTGATTACTTAACTGCCCATCCCCTCTTTTGATACGCCTAAATACACCTCTCTTTTAACCAATGAGATGTTTTAATCTATTGTTCATCATTTTGGATCATTTTTGTTAGATCTAATTTCCCTTCTCGGAACAAAAGTTGTCTGGGCAGCTAGAACTATGCTCTGAAAAACGTCATATTGGCATTCAACACCACCTACCTGACCAATAGTCAGGTCATCCCAATTTAGCAGACCCAGGTAATTTCTCAGTCCCATGAAATCGGCCAAGCAGAAGTCTGGGACAGAGACTTGATTGCAGTTTCCTTTGTAATTTCATAATATATTGAAACTATGTGATTTGTGATCGCTTTCCCCAAGCTCATCATTAACCTCAAGATTATTAATTAGTGATTCTTTGTTAGCAAGAACCAAGTAAAGCAAATTGTTTCCTCTAGTTGGTTCTGTCACAAACTATTTTAAAAAGCAATCCTGAACCGTATCAAGAAAGTCATTAGACTCAAGATTTCCTGTCACATTGTTCCAAACAATTTGTCTTAAGTTAAAATCCCCCATTACCAAGTTAAAATCCCCTATTGCTATTTCGTCCAATAGCAACTTACTGCACTCCCTATCGAGGTTTGGGGACCTATAAATCACACTCAAAATTAATGTAGCCAAACAGATTCTGTGTCCGATGTTTCTAATCTTATATCTTGTCTAATACAACAATTTAAATTATCTCTGACCACTCCACCACCCTTCCTGTTGACCCTATCAGTGGAATAGTTTATAACCCTGTATGTTGCATTCAGAAGGCATTTCTCTATCTTTCAGGTTGAACCAGGTCTCTCTTATAGCAATAATATCTATATTACCTGCACTTGCAAGAAATCTTAGCTCATCTATCTTATATCTTAGACTCCTACTTTTTGTATAGTAAACCTTAAGGGAGCCAGTCACTCGTTGCCCTCTACTATCTCTCTTTGTTTGTTGATCAATTACTTTGCCTTTACTAGCAACTTTATTTTGAATATTGTCTTTTAAACATATCGCTGAGGTATCCTGGTAATATCTGTTGTTTCCAACCCTAATACTGCAGCCTGATTGTTTCCCACAAACACTCATACCTCTATAATGTATCAGTTTAAAGTCTTAGACAAGTCATCAACTTCCCCCTACAAGTGTTTAAACTTCACCTCAGTGAACAGCTGAGAGTTTGTTGTGATGGTGTCAGCAATAACCTCGTCACCAACATTTCTGACCCACTGACCTTGACCTTGACCTCGGAGGCTACAGGGTACATATACCTTGCACACGACTGTAGATACTGGTATCAGCTTGCGATCTGCTGAGTCCACGTTTTGCAATGACGTTATACACTTCACACTGCATATTCATTATACATATAAATGTCACTGCTATTGTATGACAACTTAAACTTAATAAATTTCCTTACGAGGTCGGGGCACCGGGGTAAATTATCCCAAATGGAGTCAAAAGGAAAATCTCGGGGTAATGAAGCCTCAATAACATATAAATAAAACTTCACAAAAATGTATTATTTAATAAGCGAGGCAAACAAATTTCGCTGTACACAAATTTGTTTTGGGGTAATAACCCAAAAAAGGTAGGCCTATCTCTGCCTCAGATACAGAACATCAGCAGTGAAAATTTAAACTAAAGTTAATTAGTTATAAATAAAATGTTCTCAAGAGAAACAAAAAATGTTGCGAATATTTTTTTTCAGTATTATCTCATTTATATTCTATTTCAAATTCTTTGCAATTGTACGAGAACAATAACAAATTATTTTTTATCGATTACGAACATCCAGAATAAAATTGGTTTAAAAAGTTGCCATAGTTTCAGTGTTTTGGGTTTGAAGTCGATGAGAAACAATGGGAAACAATTTGTGTAATAAAATGGCAAATTAAAATTTCCACAAGCTTTCTTTTATTAAAGCCCAGCAACAGTGAAAGTTTGGAACCGATCCAAAAAGGTATTATCCAGTTTTTTATCCCATTTAAGGGATCCCATGCTTTTTTTTTTAACATTTCCAATAAAATTTTAAAATTCCTTTCACTCTTTGTCATCATCATTAATATTTTGAAGGCGATGACAAAAATTATTCTTAAGTTACTGAATGTCAAGGAATATCACTATTATATTAAATAAAACTGACAACTGAAGACTCATGCCACCAATAACAGCATGAATCTTGAATTTAAGAAACCACAGCAGCGGTCCAAATTTGAAACCAATCAGACGAGTCATTCTCCAGTTACGTCATTGATTCCAATGATTCAAACTTTGATTTTCAATTTTACTACATTAGCAAAACTGCAAACACGCAAACAAAGCTGAATGAGTACTGTATTCTGGCTGTAATACCTAAACGCTTGAATTTCATTCACCACCGCCGTATTTAGCAGACACAATGAGGGTTCTGGAAATTATCAGCCATTGCAGGATGTTGATCAGAGGGAACTTCCAAGAATTATTTTGTACCAAAAGAACCTTAAAAAACTTAATTAACCTTATTATAACAAGCGCAATTTAATTTAGCATAATTCAACTAAATATATTTTAGATAAGTTTACAATAATTTAATAATAAACAATACAATGAAATATATCATCCGTAGTTTGGAGATTAGGAGGAGGTGTGGGATTACCAAAACTGTTATCCAGAGAGCTGAGGAGTTGTTGAAATGGTTTGGACATATAGAGAGAATGGAGCAAAATAGAATGACTTCGAGTGTGTATAAATCTGTAGTGGAGGGAAAGCGGGGTAGGGGTTGGCCTAGAAATGGTTGGAGGGAGTGGGTAAAGGAGGTTTTGTGTGTGAGGGGCTTTGACTTCCAGCAAGCGTGCGTGAGCGTGTTAGATAGGAGCGAATGGAGACAAATGGTTTTTAGGACTTGACGTGCTGTTGGAGTGTAGGCAAGGTAACATTTATGAAGGGTTTCAGGGAAACCGGCAGGCCGGACTTGATTCCTGGAGATGGGAAGTACAGTGCCAGTTGCAGTTTTGTAGCTGTAGTGTAAGCACGCCTCTGGCAAGACAGTGATGGAGTGAATGATGACGAAAGTTTTTCTTTGTCAGGCCAACCTGCCTTGGTGGGAAACGGCCGATGTGTTAATAAATAAAAAAAATGTTTTTTTTTTCGTTAGGTTGAGAATGATTTTTGCGAAATTATTACATATATAGGCAACTATATGACATGCATGAACTCTATGTACCTGACAGAGATAACTCACCTCAACCAATTAACACCACTGACTACATCATCAACACACCTCCCACAGAACCCAAAGACTGACCCTCCAACAAAGAGTCGCATCATCCACAAGGATGATGCGACCAAGAATCCTGAGTGACCTCCCCGAAGAACTAGAAGAATGGATACCACAAGAACCATTCTATGTCCAACAACAGGGATAAATGCTCCCCAATCTTGGGTGACCTAATTCTATCAACACCCTACAACTAACCTTGTAACATTTGCCAAAATCTTACTGCAGGACACCATCTCAGAAACTGATTGACCCACCAACTCCGGGTAGCAACCAATCTCCATTGAACGCCCAGCAATTACCATCTGCAGCAACAACCTTACGACCGACCTCTTGCACAAAAAAATAAAAAGGTAATTGTAAACAGTATGCATCCTTCCAACTCAGTGCCATGCTGGTATACACCTGGTATAACTGTGTACAACTGATAATCAGGAGGTATACCTATTTTATGAATTTAATGTGTTCAAGAATAACACAACATACACACATACACCTGTTTAAATTGCGCCAAAGTTGTTAGGCCACTTACCTTTATAACCCCACACCCACCCCCCTACCCTTTCCCATATTTCTATCCTTACCCATCCTTCTTTCTTACCAAAGCTCTGGTCATACCTCGTACTTGTGGATTACAGGACTCAAGTCCGGCCTCCCGGTTTTCCTGAATCCCTTCATAAATATTCCTTTGCTCACACTCCAACAGCACATCAAGTATTAAAAACCATTTGTCTCCATTCACTCTTAACAAATACGCTCACGCATGCTTGCTGGAAGTCCAAGCCCCTCGCACACAAAACCTCTTTTACCCCCTAACTCCATTCTTTCATAGGCCGACCCCTACCCCGCCTTCCCTCCACTACAGATTTATACACTCTCGAAGTCATTCTGTCTCGTTCCATTTTCTCTACATGTCCGAACCACCTCAACAACCCCTCCTCAGCTCTCTGGATAATAGTTTTGGTAATCCTGCACCTTCTCCTAATTTCCAAACTCCGAATTCTCTGCATTATATTCACACCACACATTGCCCTCATCCATGACATCTCCACTGCCTCCAGCCTTCTCCTTGTTGCAACATTCATCACCCATGCTTCATTCAACATTACATTCTTAAACCTACCACATACATCTTCGACCCCATTGCCTACACTCTCATTAGCCCATCTATCCTCTAATAGTTGCTTATATCTTACCCTAACTGCCTCCTCTCTTAGTTTATAAACCTTCACCATCTACCTTTTACTTCCAGTGTAGCTACAACTAAAAAAGTGATCTGATATATCTGTGGCCCCTCTATAAACATGTACATCCTGAAGTCTACTCAACAGTCTTTTATCTACCAATACATAGTCCAACAAGCTACTGTCATTACGCCCTACATCATATTTTGTATACTTATTTATCCTCTTTTTCTTAAAATATGTGTTACCTATAACTAAACCCCTTTCTATACAAAGTTCAATCAAAGGGCTCCCATTATCATTTACACCTGGCACTCCAAACTTACCTACCATACCTCTCTAAATGCCTCTCCATAATATATATATTAATATATATATATATATATATATATATATATATATATATATATATATATATATATATATATATATAATATATTTATAAAACACAAGGATGAAAGATGCAAAAACATGGGGAATAGAATGATTGACTATGATCATTCTACTCCCCCTTGGTTGTTTTACATATATTTAATTTAATATTTACAGAAAATCAACAAATAACTCTTCCAATCTGGATGTTGTTGTTTTTTCCTTAGATTTGGCATAAGAGAAGAAGTATTTTGTTTGTTTATTTTCAATTTCCTTTATGGCTTTTAGTTCTTCCTGCGATTCTTGTCTCCTGTAAGATTCCTTCCACTTAAATTTTATATTTGATCTTTCATTGACCAGTGCCTCCATTTGTATTTCAGATATATTGGCCCCTCTCAGCAGCTCTGTGATTCTTCGCTTTCGGCTGTATAGGGAGTGTATCTCTCTAGTTTACTTTTTCTCTTTCTTTTTCTTAATGGAATGTGCCTTGAGCAGATCTCAAGAACCACAGAGTTAATTTTTTTCTAGGCAAAGGATCTGATCCGTGTTGTTTAGGATATCTTCCCAGCTTGTTTCATTTAGGACATTGTTTTATGATCTGTGTGTATTGTCTTTGATACGGTTATTACGTATCAGATCGTCGTTATTAGTGAAGATGAGGTCCAGCGTATTTTCTAGTCTTGTAGGTTATAATATTTGCTGATTTAGGGTGAATTTGGTGAAGAGATTTAATAGCTCGTGTGTGTTAATTTTTATCTGAGCTGCCTCCTGGGGTGATCTCTACTAAAATATTGTTTGCTACACTCCTCTGTTTTAGGTGTCTCAAGTTGAAATCTCCCAGTAGCAAGATGTTAGGGGCAGGAGTTGGGAGATTTTCCAGACATTGGTCAATTTTCAAACGTTTTTCCTGGAATTGCTGGGAAGTTGCATCCGGAGGTTTATATACAACTACAATGACAAGGTTTTGGTTTTCAATCTCTACCGCCAAAACTTCAACTACATCATTTGAGGTGTTAAGTATTTCTGAACAAATGAGAGACTGTGACGTACAAGCCAATTCTCCCCCCCTCCTTGTTGCCTGTTTATTCTGTCACGTCTGAATAGATTAAAACCTGGGATCCATATTTCGTTGTCAAAATGATCCTTTATGTGGGTTTCTGTGAAAGCTGCAAACATTGCATTTGACTCCTTGAGCAGTCCCTTGATGTAAGAAATTTTGTTGTTTGTTGAGGGCTTTAGACCCTGTATGTTTACAAAGACTAATATCGTTATATTGATGAAATTTCAGGGGTTTTATTTGCTGGCTCTATTATCTGTTGTTCTGGAGTGGAGGCCAATGACTGTGCCTCCGCTCTAGAAGTGTTTTCAGTTTGTGTAAGATTTCTGTCATTTCTTGCCAGTCTTATTTCCTTCTGGCACTAAAGAACCTCCTTCTCTGGAGAGGTTATTGCTCCCCTCTTTTGGTTCCCATAATCTGGCTGGTCTGTGTCTTCTTGTCCCCTTTAGATGATGTGCCTGGCAGTATGCGTTGTAGCATATTCTGTAACTTATTTCACCCACATTTCAGGGTGAAATAAGTTACAGGAAGGGGATTTGTACCCTCCTGTTGTCATGTGGGTGCGGCATTTTTTGGATAGTCAGAGGTGCATGTCCCACCTGTTTTACCAGATATACCATGACTGCAGTTACCCAAGGTAGAGAATTTGCATAGATTGGAATTTTGTTTGCTAGGATTTTTTTGGCTGTGTTTGCTGCTGATGCATTTTTTTTGTGTTTTCCCTCTACCTACCAGCCCTGTATGGACATCAGTGCTTCCACCAGTTTTTACTTTTAATGTGTCAACACTATTCCCTGAGGCATCATTCCCTTTTGTTCCATCTCCAGCAGTATCGCTATTTTGTTCCTCTGTAAAATGAATAACGTTGTCTTTACCTGTTTCATTACCAGTGCCACTATCTCCATTTGGTGCACTGTCCTCCAGGACAACTTTAGCACCCTCTGGAGCACTGTCCTCCAGGACAACTTTAGCACCCTCTGGAGCACTGTCCTCCAGGACAACACTAGCACCCTCTGGAGCACTGTCTTCCAGGACAACACTAGCACCCTCTGGAAGACTGTCTTCCAGGACAACACTAGCACCCTCTGGAGCACTGTCGTCCAAGACAGCCACGCCCAACCCAACCATTTTATTTTCCCAGCTGTCATACCAGGCTGACATGTCTTTAAAGAAGGATTTTTTATTGTGTTCTTGTCTTTTAATATAGATGTAATTTCCTCATACAGGTGTATCTGCTGCAAACAACATGAGCCTAGCGAACTAGGCTTGTTTCATGTTTAGAGGACACTCGTGGCAGTGGTAAGCTCAAGGCTAATTTCAACCTCATGCCGTTTAAATACCAGCCTCCACAAGCTGTGTATATTAAAATTCCAAAGTAGAGACGGTGTATCAAGCAAGTTTCCATGGTTACGGTGAACCAATATATTTTTAGTTGAATAAAGTTGGTTGTCCTTTTTTAAATTGTAAAAATTATTTCAATCAATTTAAAAAAAAATCCACAAACCTCTCAAAAACATTGATGGGAATACATAAAGTTTAACTTTATCTTGATGTCAAGAATAATATTGCAAATAGGAACAGTTATTTGTTGGTTTTCTGTAAATATTAAATTAAAAATCATGGTTTATATTAATATCTAAATTATCAAGAAAAGCCATGAGTTATTTTGTTCAAACTTGACAGTAAAATTTATGGAATGAGCTAGACTATTTAATTTGACAATGATATGATTTATATCTTTATTCTTAGGCATGAGACTTAAACCATCATCAGTGCACTTATCCCACACACATGTGAGACCATTACACATTTATCATCATTACACTGACATTGTGTCAAAATACACTGCACATCTACAACAACTATACACCTACCACTCACCACACTACGCATCTACCAGTCCATCACGCTCACCACCAGTCCATCACCCTCACTACCAGTCCATCACCCTCACTACCAGTCCATCACCCTCACTACCAGTCCATCACGCTCACCAACAGTCCATCACCCTCACTACCAGTCCATCACCCTCACTACCAGTCCATCACCCTCACTACCAGTCCACCACCCTCACTACCAGTCCATCACCCTCCTACCAGTCCATCACCCTCACTACCAGTCCATCACCCTCACTACCAGTCCATCACCCTCACTACCAGTCCATCACCCTCACTACCAGTCCATCACCCTCACTACCAGTTTATCACCCTCACTACCAGTCCATCACTCTCACCACCAGTCCATCACCATCACTGCCGGTCCATCACCCTCACTACCAGTCCATCACCCTCACTACCAGTCCATCACCCTCACTACCAGTCCATCACCCTCACTACCAGTCCATCACCCTCCTACCAGTCCATCACCCTCACTACCAGTCCATCACCTTCCCTACAGTCCATCACTCTCACCACCAGTACATCACCCTCACTACCAGTCATCACCCTCACTACCAGTCCATCACCCTCACTACCAGTCCATCACCCTCACTACCAGTCCATCACCCTCACTACTAGTCCATCACCCTCACTACCAGTCCATCACCCTCACTACCAGTCCATCACCCTCACTACCAGTCATCACCCTCACCACCAGTCCATCACCTCACCACCAGTCCATCACCCTCACACCAGTCCATCACCCTCACCACCAGTCCATCACCCTCCTACCCGTACATCATCCCAGTACACTCACCACCAGTACTCACCGTCACCTACACCAGTCCATCACCTCCCATCCTCACCACTCACTCACCACATCCTCACCACAGTTCACTACATCTCTCAAGTATCACCACAATCACTCAGTACTCGTCATCACTACACCGTATCACCTCCACGTCATCACCTCACGTCACCCTCACCATCACCTCACATCTACCACCACCATCACCCTCACCGCTCCCCTACACCATCATCACTCACCACAGTCACACTCACCAATCCATCACCTCACGTCATCACTACCACTCCATCACCTCCCACCTACCTACCAGTCCATCACCTCCCAGTCCATCACTCACCACCAGTCATCACTCACAACATCATCACCCTCACACAGTCTCCCCTCCCACATCATACCTCACCTCATCACTCACATCACCCACACCATCATCCCACACCAGTCTAACATCACTCCAATCACCACCAGTCATCACCTCCACGTCCATCACCTCCCAGTCCATCACTCACACCTCATCACCCTCACCAGTCCTCCTCACCGTCATCCTCCACCATCTCACCTCACACACCATCACCACAACCATCACCTCCCACCATCATCACCCACCAGTCATCACCTCACACCAGTCCATCACTCACACCATCATCACCTCACCACAGTCCTCACCCTCACCACCAGTCATCACCCTCACCATCCATCACCCTCCACCAGTCCATCACCACTCACCACAGTCCATCACCTCACCACAGTCCATCACTACCAGTCTCCTCACCCTACTACGTCCATCACCCACCTCCTACTCCATATCATCCATCACCTCAAGTCATCCCTCACACAGTCCATCACCTCACCGCCATCACCCCTACTGTCATCACCCTCACACCAGTCATCACCTCACCAGTCCATCACCATCTACAGTCATCACCCCACAGTCATCACTCACAGTCCATATACCAGTCATCCCTCACATCTACTCACTACACTCTCACTTCTACCTCACCACTATCACCACCGTCCACTCACATCTCCACCTACAATCATCACTCCACATCATACCTCACACCAGTCATCACCTTCCAACTCACCATCACCACAGCCATCACTCACTCACATCACATCACCAGTCATCACCTCACCACCAGTCCATCACCTCCACCATCATCCACTCATCCATCACTCTCACACACCAGTCCATCACCCTCACTACCAGTCATCACCTCACCAGTCATCACCATCTCACTCCATTCATCACCTCACCATCCATCACCTCACTACCAGTCCATCACCCTCACTACCAGTCCATCACCTCACTACCAGTCCATCACCTCACTACCAGTCCATCACCCTCACACCAGTCCATCACCTCACTACCAGTCCATCACCTTCACTAACCAGTCCATCACCTCACACCAGTCCATTACCATCACTACCAGTCCATCACTCTCCTACCAGTCCATCACCCTACTACCAGTCCATCACCCTCACACTAGTCTATCACCCTCACACCAGTCGTCACCCTCACTCACAGTCATCACCCTACCACAGATCATCTTCCCTACCAGTCCATCACCCTCACTACCAGTCCATCACCCTCACTACCAGTCCATCACTCTCACCACCAGTCCATCATGCTCACTGCCGATCCATCACCTCACTACCAGTCCATCACCATCACTACCAGTCCATCACCCTCACCACTAGTGCATCACCCTCACTACCAGTCCATCACCCTCACTACCAGTCCATCACTATCATACTCCAGTCCATCACCCTCACTACCAGTCCATCACCCTCACTACCAGTCCATCACCCTCACTACCAGTCCATCACCCTCACCACCAGTCCATCACAATCAATGCCGGTCCATCACCTCACTACCAGTCCATCACCATCACTACCAGTCCATCACCCTCACCACCAGTCCATCACCCTCACTACCAGTCCATCACCCTCAATAACAGTCCATTATCCTCACTACCAATCCATCACCCTCACTACCAGTCCATCACCCCAAACACCAGTCCATCACCCTCACTACCAGACCATCACCCTCACTACCAATCCATCACTATCACTACCAGTCCATCACCCTCACCACCAGTCCATCACCCTCACTGCCGGTCCATCACCCTCACTACCAGTCCATCACCCTCACTACCAGTCCATCACCCTCACTACCAGTCCATCACCCTCACTACCAGTCCATCACCCTCACTACCAGTCCATCACCCTCACTACCAGTCCATCATGGTTTCCATTAATATCTAAATTATCTAGAAAAGCCATCAGTTATTTTGTTCAAACTCGACAGTAAAATTTATGGAATGAGCTAGACTATTTAATTTGATAATGATATGATTTATATCTTTATTCTTAGCATGAGACTTAAACCATCATCAGTGCACTTATCCCACACACATGTGAGACCATTACACATTTATCATCATTACACTGACATTGTGTCAAAATACACTGCATATCTACAACAACTATACACCTATCACCACCACACTACGCATCTACCACCACTACACATCAATAACCACTACACAACATATCTACCACAACTACACATCTGCCACCACTATATACCTACCTCAACTACCCTACACATCTTACACCACTGTACATCTACTATCATCACTGTTCAACACATCTACCTCTGCACTATACATCTAACACTAGTACACTATACATCTACCACCACCTCACTACACATCAAAAACCACTACACTACATATCTACCACCACATTACTACACAATAACCATCACTATGCTACAAATTAAACTACATATTACACTACGCTACAGAAAATTACAACATAATACCAGACTGAGACTATATACACCACATTTTAAAACAGTATACTCAACTCGACTATTCATCATTACACTATATTAAATATCACTGAATAACCATAATCTACACAATAATATTTCACCAAATCATACTTTCCATCGCTCTTTACATCGTTACACTGGAGTTCAAACAATTCTTAATAATTATTATTTTTCATTATTCAATTATAACTAAAAAATGCACAATAATATATTTAAGGTTACTTAGTGGGACTATCACATGTAAGGGTAATCGAGAGTTGATTCTCAGATTAATGGAAGAAAGATCAAGCTTCCTAATTGACTTTTTAGCTTCTACATTTGCTTCGCTGACACGTATGAGATTTACTGTTCCTGTAGACCAACATTACTTCGTAAACCTTTTACAATTCGAGTATAATTGTGAACTTTGAACTGTATCTAATTTTTGGTAAAGAGATCCATTCGGCAGTCTCGAAGATCTCATTGATCTTAAATTAATACAGAATAGTTAAAGTTCGCTTTCTGCGAGAGGTTTAGGGACTAGGACTACAGGGGATACCACTCTAAAAAAAGAGCTTTGATGTCTACCTCACAGGTAGTTTGGAAAATTCATCACAAATGGGAATAACGTGGTGAATGTCTGAGAGGACAAGGATGGACACCTGAAGCCATGGACCTGAGTGAGGCATTCATAACTTAATGATCTTCCCTTTCAGAACTTCAATATCTTCAAGAACTTCAAGATCCTCAAGAACTTCAAGAACTTCAACAACCTCAAGAACTTCAAGATCCTCAAGAACTTCAAGATCCTCAAGAACTTCAAGAACTTCAATATCTTCAAGATCCTCAAGAACTTCAAGTACTTCAACATCCTCAAGAACTTCAAGAACTTCAAGATCTTCAAGATCCTCAAGAACTTCAACATCCCCAAGAACTTCAATACATTCAAGATCCTCAAGAACCTCAAGAACTTCAAGAACGTCAACATCCTCATATAGTGGGCTTTATGAAGTCACAAACAGATCAGACGTGTTTGTGACTTGATAAAGCCCACTGTGTGGGCGAAATGTCATCAAGAACTTCAACATCCTCAAGAACTTCAACATCCTCAAGAACTTCAACATCCTCAATAACTTCAAGGACTTCATGATCTTCAAGATCCTCAAGAACTTCCAGAACTTCAAGAACTTCATGATCTTCAAGATCCTCAAGAACTTCAAGCACTTCAACATCCTCAAGAACTTCAAGAACTTCAACATCCCCAAGAACTTCAACATCCTCAAGAACTTCAACATCCTCAAGAACTTCAAGATCCTCAAGAACTTCAAGAACTTCAACATCCTCAAGAACTTCAACATCCTCAAGAACTTCAACATCATCAAGAACTTCAACATCATCAAGAACTTCAACATCATCAAGAACTTCAACATCCTTAAGAACTTCAACATCCTCAAGAACTTCAAGAACTTCAATATCATCATGTTGCATCCCTGTATGTCTAGGTAGAGTTGTATAGCTAATTACCCATCCATTTCTAATTACCCATCCATTCATAACTTAATGATCTTCCCTTTCAGAACTTCAATATCTTCAAGAACTTCAAGATCCTCAAGAACATCAAGAACTTCAAGAACGTCAACATCCTCATATAGTGGGCTTTATGAAGTCACAAACAGATCAGACGTGTTTGTGACTTGATAAAGCCCACTGTGTGGGCGAAATGTCATCAAGAACTTCAACATCCTCAAGAACTTCAACATCCTCAAGAACTTCAACATCCTCAATCAACTAACTCAAAGTGACTTCATGATTCTTCAAGATCTCTCAAGAACTTCCAGAATCTTCAAGAACTTCATGATCTTCAAGATCTCTCAAGAACTTCAAGCACTTCAACATCCTTAACAAGAACTTCAAGAACTTCAAATCCCATAGAACTTCAACATCCTCAAGAACTTCTAACATCCTCAAGAACTTCAAGATCCTCAAGAACTCTCAAGAACTTCAACATCCTCAAGAACTTCAACATCCTCCTAAGAATCTCAAATCATCAAGAACTTCAACATCATCAAGAACTTCAACATCTCAAGAATCTCAAGCATCCTTAAGAACTTCAACATCCTCAAGAACTTCAAGAACTTCAATATAATCATGTTGCATCCCTGTATGTCTAGGTAGGAGTTGTATAGCTAATTACCCATCCATTTCTAATTACCCATCCATTCATAACTTAATGATCTTCCCTTTCAGAACTTCAATATCTTCAAGAACTTCAAGATCCTCAAGAACTTCAATATCTTCAAGATCCTCAAGAACCTCAAGAACTTCAAGAACGTCAACATCCTCATATAGTGGGCTTTATGAAGTCACAAACAGATCAGACGTGTTTGTGACTTGATAAAGCCCACTGTGTGGGCGAAATGTCATCAAGAACTTCAACATCCTCAAGAACTTCAACATCCTCAAGAACTTCAACATCCTCAAGAACTTCAAGATCTTCAAGATCCTCAAGAACTTCAAGAACTTCAACATCCTCAAGAACTTCAACATCCTCAAGAACAACTTTAACATCATCAAGAACTTCAACATCATTACAAGAAGTTCTAATCCCTCCTCAAGAACTTCAACATCCTTAAGAACTTCAACATCCTCAAGAACTTCAAGATCCTCAAGAACTGCAAGAACTTCAAGAACTTCAACATCCTCAAGAACTTCAACATCCTCAAGAACTTCAAGATCTTCAAGATCCTCAAGAACTTCTAGAACTTCAAGATCCTCAAGAACTTCAAGGACTTCAACATCCTCAAGAACTTCAGCATCCTCAAGAACTTCAACATCCTCAAGACTTCAACATCCTCAAGAACTTCAAGGACTTCAACATCCTCAAGAACTTCAAGAACTTCAACATCCTCAAGAACTTCAAGAACTTCAACATCCTCAAGAACTTCAAGAACTTCAACATCACCTAGAACTTCAAGAACTTCAATATCATCATGTTGCATCCCTGTATGTCTAGGTAGAGTTTTATATGTTGTATAGCTAATTACCCATCCATTTCTAATTACCCATCCATTCATAACTTAATGATCTTCCCTTTCAGAACTTCAATATCTTCAAGAACTTCAAGAACTTCAAGAACTTCAACATCACCTAGAACTTCAATATCATCATGTTGCATCCCTGTATGTCTAGGTAGAGTTTTATATGTTGTATAGCTAATTACCCATCCATTTCTAATTACCCATCCATTCATAACTTAATGATCCGTAGAGGTGGCTTATATACTGTAGTCAGGTGAGGTGAAGCAGCAGGAGGCGGGGTCATAGTGGTACCATCCACTACTCGAAGAAGGTCTTCGTCCAAAGGACGAAGACCTACTTCTGACTCTCGAGGCTTCTGCCGTTTCTGCACTATGAGTTGAAGATGCGGTGGATAGCGGTCCGTGGTCAATGTTTCAACATTTTACACTTGTAAAAAACTTACCATCATGTTGAGGCTTACTGTCTGAGCCAGTCACCAAATTTGACTAGGTTGGAGATGATGGGTCCTTGACTATATCTGTCAAGGCAGTACTTTTGTCTAATATAATTTAGTATAGGACTCACTCCATGCTTGTGATGAAAGTTGAAGATGTGTTTTGTCAGTTATTAACTTAAAGGCCTCTACTAGTTGTAGAAGAGAATATTTTGTTTTAAAATATTTCTTTAAAGAACTATTTAAAAATGATGAATCTAGTTAAACTAACCAGTGAAAATGCATTAAGTTTGAGTAAGAAAATTAGAGAAAATTTATATATAGTTACTTAAGATTTATTTAAGATTTTGAATTTAACAGAATTTATTTTCTCTATATTTTACTCGTGTTTAATATCTTTTTGTATATCAACAGTAATGACGTGCATTGATAAGTCAAGGAGACAGTTGGAGAAAGAAGCTGGGTGTCAGGTGTTGTTATGAGTGGCGCAGTATAAGGCCTGACGCCTCGCTACCCCTCTCCACACCTTGGTCATTCAAGCTTTTGAAAACTCAGTTGTGGTGACAGGTCCTTACTGCCAAGTACTCCACTATCACTATGGGAGCAGTATATAATCTCCAATCACTCAAGGCCTCATCATTATTTACATACTGCAGTCTCTACATGTGTGCTGATACGTGGAAGTGCGACCCAGTATATAGAGCGTATGTTGTTATAGTGACGGACACTGAAATTCAGAGCAGCATGGCACATGAGTGATTTACCTTTTGTGATATTTTTTTTCTTTGAAATGGTTTAGACAAAAGTAGAAACATCATTGCTACTAGTGCGACCGTTTGTCGTAGGGAAGGGGTGTTGCGTCCCTGTATGTCTAGGTAGGGTTTTATATGAGGTATAGCTAACTACCCATCCGCTCGTTAACAGTTCATCACCCTCACCAGTCCATCACCCTCACTACCAGTCCATCACCCTCACTACCAGTCCATCACCCTCACTACCAGTCCATCACCCTCACCACCCTCGTCACTGGATCATCACCCTCATCACCAGTCCATCACCCTCCCTACCAGGCCATCACCCTCACTACCAGTCCATCACCCTCCCTACCAGTCCATCACCCTCACTACCAGGCCATCACCCTCACTACCAGTCCATCACCCTCACTACCAGGCAATCACCCTCACTACCAGTCCATCACCCTCCCTACACTCCCTTATCCACAGCACTTGAGAATAAATATTAAAAGAATATGTGTCAAAATTAGTTTTTTTCCTCAGTTTCTGGATTCTTCCAGGATTTGATCGCCTATGTTAAGATTCCATCCCTTGTGAGCCACTTCATAGGTATCCCATGTGTTAATATTTCTTCCCTTGTGAGCCTCATCATAGGTATCCCATGTGTTAATATTTCTTCCCTTGTGAGCCTCATCATAGGTATCCCCTGTGTTAATATTTCTTCCCTTGTGAGCCTCATCATAGGTATCCCCTGTGTTAATATTTCTTCCCTTGTGAGCCTCGTCATAGGTATCCCCTGTGTTAATATTTCTTCCCTTGTGAGCCTCGTCATAGGTATCCCCTGTGTTAATATTTCTTCCCTTGTGAGCCTCGTCATAGGTATCCCTTGTGTTAATATTTCTTCCCTTGTGAGCCACTTCATAGGTATCCCTTGTGTTAATATTTCTTACCTTGTGAGCCTCATCATAGGTATCCCCTGTGTTAATATTTCTTCCCTTGTGAGCCTCATCATAGGTATACCCTGTGTTACTATTTCTTCCCTTGTGAGCCTCGTCATAGGTATCCCTTGTGTTAATATTTCTTCCCTTGTGAGCCACTTCATAGGTATCCCTTGTGTTAATATTTCTTCCCTTGTGAGCCTCATCATAGGTATCCCCTATGTTAATATTTCTTCCCTTGTGAGCCTCGTCACAGGTATCCCCTGTGTTAATATTTCTTCCCTTGTGAGCCTCGTCACAGGTATCCTCTGTGTTAACGGCATTGTCTGAATGCTGGATAAACTTCTCTTAATTTCAAATATTAATCTGCGAAGTAGATTGAGGAGGGGGCTACGGAATGCAGAAATTAGTTTGTTTATGTTTCTTGGACGCCCTCTCTGCCCACAGGATTTACCGTATTTAGTGGCTTATAAGATGCGCTTATAAGGCTTGTTTTAGTTTCAATAGTTCGACATCGGACATAACTGGGAGAGCTACAGTCCACCCCAACCCCAGACTTATAGCTCCCGTCACTGACCTTCAGTTTATAGGACGCAGGGTGGTTTTTGGAGATATAAAAAAACATGCTTCTAATAAGCCGTAAAATACGATAAGTTTTATCTTCAATGCTCTGAAACTGTTGAGGTAGAGGGGAACTCAGATATTGTGAGTGCACTTGACAGTTGTGGTTCTAGTAGTGCATATTCGCAGGAATATCATGGTGACCTGGTCAGCGTCAGTTACGCTGATAATGCGTATTCCTCTCTTCAGAACATAGAAGCAGATGTCGTGGCCGACGGTGGTCATGGATCAGTGGTTAACATGATGGTCCAAAAGTTACATATTGTTGTTTATTTCCTAGAAAAAAAGCATTTTGTTCATTTTTTAAAGGGAGTTTTGTGGTGGTAGAGGTTGCGAGGTGTGAGATGTGTGAGTTGTAAGAGATGATAATTGTTTGTCAAGGTTTTTTGAAAAAAATTAACATAAACTCTTTTGTTCTTTGATGCGTAGACGATCCATGAATCATCACTGTATTGTAGGAAAAAACAATTCCATAACAAGTACTTTCAAACTTCTCAGTGCGTTATCAGGAGCTATGCAATGTTGCAAGAGAGCATTTAAAGCAGGGAGAGAGTTCTGCAAGTAGAGCGAGCAATAATGGTGTCATAGGTGGTACAGATCACAGAGACTGCTCCAAATAGGGAAGCAATCGTGAGAAATGTGGAAAGAAATAATTGATCCAACATGAACTATCTCGCTTCCGTGAAAACCACCTCTTACCTTATCTGGTGATCGACACCATGATGGCACCTCCAGAGTTAACTGGGCAAAACTTATCAATACTACAAGTTAAACAACACTTAGTTCATCAGCTAGTAATGGTACAGGGCGAGCAGGCGTGACCCATAAGTCACCGACCAGCCATCAGTCTCGCCAGAGGCTCAGCTGACCCTGTCGTGGGAGTCACCAGCCAGCCATCAGTCTCGCCAGAGGCTCAGCTGCCCCTGTCGTGGGAGTCACCGGCCAGCCATCAGTCTCGCTAGAGGCTCAGCTGCCCCTGTCGTGGGAGTCACCGGCCAGCCATCAGTCTCGCCAGAGGCTCAGCTGCCCCTGTCGTGGGAGTCACCAGCCAGCCATCAGTCTCGCCAGAGGCTCAGCTGCCCCTGTCGTGGGAGTCACCGGCCAGCCATCAGTCTCGCCAGAGGCTCAGCTGCCCCTGTCGTGGGAGTAACCAGCCAGCCATCAGTCTCGCCAGAGGCTCAGCTGCCCCTGTCGTGGGAGTCACCGGCCAGCCATCAGTCTCGCCAGAGGCTCAACTGCCCTTGTCGTGGGAGTCACCGGCCAGCCATCAGTCTCGCCAGAGGCTCAGCTGCCCTTGTCGTGGGAGTCACCGGCCAGCCATCAGTCTCGCCAGAGGCTCAGCTGCCCCTGTCGTGGGAGTCACCGGCCAGCCATCAGTCTCACCAGAGGCTCAGATGCTGTGCTCGAAGATGATCCAATATCCATCAGGTGATACGACCCACGGAAAGGTAAAAACCATTAATAATAAGGCCAAGAAAAAAAGGAATGAAGTGTTTTCAGTCTCCCAGGAAGAGGTTTATAGCTTCATTTCCTCTTATCAAAACTCCTTCACTATACTCAAGATCCCTTCTATGGTAGAGTGCTTTTCAGGCCTTTTAGGAGATTAAAGTTTCTTGGATCTTGCCATGACCCAAGACACAGATTATCGATAACTAACCATTTTTCTTTCTTGTAAATTATTCCAAGTTATACCTTGAAACCAGACGCTACACACCCCTACCCTATCTAAAGCCTCCTTGTTCATCTGCTATCCTGCTCTCCGTCTTACTCTTAACTCTTTCATTAATAACTCTACCATACACTTTACCAGGTATACTCAACAGACTTATTCCCTATAATTTTTACACTCTCTTTTGTCCCATTTGCCTTTATACAAAGGAACTATGCACACTCTCTGCCAGTCCCTAGGTACCTTACCGTCTTCCATACATTTAATAAATAAAAACACTAACCACTCCAAAACTATATCCCCACCTGCTTTTAACATTTCTATCTTTATCCCATCAATCCCAGCTTTACCCCCTTTCATTATACTCACTGCCCCAATCACTTCCCCCACACTCACAACTGGTTCTTCTCACTCCTACAAGATGTTATTCCTCCTTGCCCTATACACGAAATAACAGCTTCTCTATCTTCATCAACATTTAACAATTCCTCAAAATATTCCTGCCATCTTCCTGATACCTCTAACTCTCCATTTTATAACTCTCCGCTCCTATTTTTAACTAACAAATCCATCCTTTCCCTAGGCTTTCTCAACTTATTAATCTCACTCCAAAACTTTTTCTTATTTTCAACAAAGGGGACACAGAAGTTGAAGACTCAGATGAATCACAGAGGATGTTAGGAAGTATTTCTTCAGTCACAGAGTGGTCGGGAAGTGGAATAGTTTGGGAAGCGATGTAGTGGAGGCAGGATCCATTCATAGCTTTAAGAAGAGGTATGATAAAGCTCATGGCGCAAGAAGAGTGACCCAGTAACGACCAGTGAAGAGGAGCAGGGCAGTCGGGAGCACAGCAGCAGGGCAGTCCACACGGGACAGTCACAGGACAGTCACAGGGACGTGCATCACCCAGGGACAGTCACAGGTGACAGTCACAGGGACAGTCACAGGGACAGTCACAGGGACAGTCACAGGGACAGTCACAGGGACAGTCACAGGGACAGTCACAGGGACAGTCACAGGGACAGTCACAGGGACAGTCACAGGGACAGTCACAGGGACAGTCACAGGGACAGTCACAGGTTGCTTGAGAGAGGGGAAACAGGAACTCGAGGTTACAGCTGGAAGTTGACAACTCAGATGAGTCACAAGTACGTTAGGAAATATTTTTTCAGTCTTATAGTCAGGAAATGGAAGGATCTGGAGAATGAAATGGTATACCTGGAGGGTGTTCCCGAGGTCAGTGACTAGGCCTCGAAGTGGAAGGGTCAAGACCTGATCAACCAGGCTTTTACTACCGGCCGCACGCAAACCAACGTACGAACCACATTTCGGCTGGTCAAGTACTGACTTTAGATGCCTGTCCAGCTCCCTCTTGAATACAGCCGCGGGTCTATTGGTAATCCCCCTAATGTATGCTGGAAGACAGTTGAACGATCTTGGGCCCCTGACACTTATTATTATCTCTTAGTGTTACTCGTGGCACCTCTGCTTTTCATTGAAGGGATATTACACCGCCTGCCCTGTCTCTTGCTTTGGTAGAAAGTGATTTCGGTGTGCCAATTTGGGACTACTCCCTCTAGAATTTTCCAGGAGTATTATGTATTTTTCTCGCCTTACTACCAAGGAGTACAGGTTAAGGTACTTCAAACATTCCCTGTAACTGAGGTACTTTATTGTACTTATACGTGCAGGGAAAGTTCTCTGTATATTCTCTAGGTCTGCAAATCACCTGCCTTGAATGGGGCCGTTAGAGAGAACAAGTGATTTAAAAGAATCATCATTGGCTTGGCTTCCCTAGTTTTGAATGTTCGTATTTTCCATCCTAGTTTTGAATGTTCGTATTATCCATCCTAGTTTTGAATGTTCGTATTATCCATCCTTTTTTTCGTTTTCCCACTAGGCAAGGAATTTTGATAGAAGCAACCCATTTTTTTGAGGGATCTTTTTTTGACGGTGAGATTTTCTGGTATTATCATCCTTTTTGAGTCGTAAAAGTCCTTCATGCATTATTTTTTTATTCGCTCTATTGTGTGGTTGGAATTTGTTTTATTCTCGATCCAGGTTTTAATTCCTTAAGTTTTCCATAACGGAGTAGTTGAAATTTGTTTTCTTTGAACTTAATATTTTCTTCCTAAGGCCCATTGAGTTGTTAATGTCCGTTTGAAGGTTTGCATATTCTCAGTAGATGACGCTCTTATGCAAATTCTGGTATCATCACCAAACTAAGACACGGTGATATGGTTTACATTTCTTCTTTTAAACTGTTCCACTTTGTGGAACAGAGCTTTTCACTATAGCCACCTCTGACTCTTGTGTTCTACTGATTAAGAAGATTTAGATCCATCTACCCACTTTTCCTGTTATTTCTTTATCACGTATTTTATGTGATATTACACCATGATGGCACATGTCGAAGGGTTTTGCATTCTGTGTATAATACTTCTGCGTTCTGTTTGTCCTCCACTGCATCAAAGACCATGTCATAGTGGTCCAGTAGTTGTGAGAGGTAGAAACGACCTGCTGCCATGGGTTGTGCAGTTGTTGGGTTTGCAGGTGGCTGGCGATCATTCATCTTAGAACCCTTTCAAAGATTTTTATGTGGAACGTTAGTGCAATCAGTCTGTAATTCTCTGCAAGCGCTTTACTGCTGCCGTTCTGGAGCGGTGCTATATCTGTTGTTTTTAGTGACTCTGGGATCACCCCCGTGTCTAGCCTCCCTCTCCATAGAATATTTAAAACCACGAAAGTGATTTCTTGCAGTTCTTGATGAACGCTGAGTTCCACGAGTCTGGACCTGGAGCAGAGTTCATAAGCTTGACATTAATTGTTTTTTCAAAGTCTTGTGGTGTTAGGATTATTTCGAAAATCTTGGAATTAACCAAGTGTTGAGTCTCGGATAAAAAAAAAATATAATTAAGATTGCCGACCCTCAGTCTGAATAGCGGCTCACTAAACACTGTTACTGAGACTCCAGTGTCTTACTCACTTGTTTGTTGTCATCTGTGTACGTTCCATCTTTATAAAGCAAGTGCCCAGTACAGGATGTGGTTCTTGTTCTAGATCAGGCATGAAAAAAAATATTTTAGATTTCTTTAAATTTCATTTATTGCTTTAGGTTCTCTGTTTCCTGGCTCCTGTATGATTCCTTAAGCTGAAGTTCGATATTTTCTATTCTGAAGTCAGTGTCTCCATCCATGTTCCTGATAAACTGCCCACTTGGAGCAGCTGTTTGCTTCTTAGTGAAAACTGAGACACATGTGCAACATCTGGGTATCTTTATTGCAGACGTTTCGCCATCCAGTGGCTTTATCAATACAAATTCAAGGACATAATTTGAGACAGTAGAACAATATACAATAAAGACACCCAGATGTTGCACATGTGTTTCAGTTTTCATCTTGTCGGTATTGTATACCATTCTTGTACAACGTGGTTGTTAGTGTTTGCCTGTAGACACACCTTAATCTCTCTTTCTAGTTTGTGTTTTTTTCTTAGGGGAATGTACCATGAGCATACCTCAGGTGCCACAGAGTTAATTCTTTCTAGGCATAGATTTGGATCTGTGTTGCTTAGGAAATCTTCCCAGCATGTTTTATTTAGGATATGGTTAATTTGATACCGCTAGATGTTTTTGTTACTGAAATTATTGATGATTGTTATTAAAGATTTCATAATTCATGTGTGCGTGAATTTTCATCTGAGCTGCCTCTTGGTATATCTATCTCTGCTATAACATTTGTCACATTCATCCATTTTAAATGTCTTAAGTTGAAATCACCCAACAACATTTTGGGGCTGGGGTTGGAAGATTTTTCCAGGCAGTGGTCAATTTTCAAAACCTGTTCCATGAAATGTTGGAAGGTTGCAGAGTGGAGGCTTGAATACAACCACAGTGCCAAGGTTATGGTTCTCAATCTTTACTGTCAATCCTTCCACTACCCAGCGGAAGGCCTCGGTCAGGTGACCAAAATGTCTATTCGTAATAGACATCTCCAGTGAACACTAGAAAGGAATGCCCTTCTAGCATCCAGCCTATTACTGGGCTTTTGCAACAAAGTCAGTATCCTGGTCCAGTTATCCGACATATTATCAATATCACCATGGGATCCCAACTGAGAGGATACTAACTAAAGAAATATATTTAAAATGTTTATTATCAAAGGGAGAAAATACCATATTTTTTCATTTATGTTAATGTAAAAAATAATTTTGTACCAAAAGAACAATAGTAAGCTTACCTAACCTTATCATAACAAGCGCAATTTAATTTAGCCTAATCCAACTAAATATAATTTAGATAAGTTTCCAATAATTTAATAATAAACAAACAACTAAATCTATTTTATTTTGTTAGATCCAGAATGATTTTTGCGAAATTACTGCATACACAAATTTTCGCTTGCATTATCCGGCAAGATGAGCGTTGCTGTTTAAACAAAACAAATAGCACGATATATATATATATATATATATATATATATATATATATATATATATATATATATATATATATATATATATATATATATATATATATATATATATTATATATATAAGATGGGGTCCACCTCTGGTACAAATTGTGGGACCCATAGCCTCGGAGAAGTAAATAAAAAGGCTTCAAGAAAGAATATTTGGATTTCTTCCTGAAGCCATTTGAATATTCCACTTCCCCTACCACCCCATCTTTATTTTTTTTTTACCAATAGGTATATTTTATTACATAATATGGTACAAAAGATTCAAGAGATACATTGTTGATAAAAAGATGGCATATACAGTACACGAGATACATGTTTGTACATATTGTTACATATTTGTCACTGATTATAATGCGAAAATCTCATCCAGCTCCTCCGAGCTGGGGCGCGTGCCCAGAATACAGCATGCATTACCCCTCTGAACAGCAGCGCTGAGTCGCTGGAACAGAAAACTAGCTGCCCTGGGATCCCTAGTTACCCTGTTGAGTCTTTTGCAAAAGCTCCTTGAGGAACTAAGATGCACTCTTTCCCCATGAGCCAAGGGTCTCTGAGCCTATGGGAACAAACATATAATGATGGGCAAGTTCTCCATATTTTCTCGACTTCTGGGACTCCCTGAAGGTGGCAGCTGCCCCTCCTTCCTCCCTGGTGTATTGGAGATAGGTATCAGCCAAGGTAGATGCACATGTGTAGTCCCACACCACCTGCTTGCCGTCTGTCCAGGCTTGAAGGGTGATACCATCTGGACGCTTTTGGCTGCCATCAGATCTGCATAGTTGGGGTGGGTTCCTTATTGCTGGGCATCCGGCTGTTGTGAGGCTCCTCTTGATAATGTTATTAACCTCTTCGTGTCTTGCAATCTTTCCCTCGGATTTACGACACACAAGACCATGGTACCCGAATCGGTCTGCTGCTTCACTGCCACAAATACACATGAGTTTGGCGAGAATAGTGGCGGCAAGTTGAAGGGCAACACCAATGTGGATGGTCTGTGGGTCGAGGCGTGTGCCAAGGCTGGAGTTGGGAACAGCCAAAAGAAAGTCCCCTGCATGAGGAGCTCTCACTGCAAGGAGGCGGGCTCTATCGTTCCCTGACACACTCTGAAGCATTGCTGAGGCTATATTCTCTACTATTGGGCCATCCCAGTGCGACTGTTTGTAGTTGCTGGGGGGAGCAGGCCTGGTTTCAGAGCCTGTTAGATTATCCCAGATCCTGGCTCCATCAACGAACATTTGGTCATGGATGCCAATCGTGTCCCTAAGATGTTCAGGGAGAATTGCTGCTACAAGCCCTCTGGATGCAATGCATGAAGACAGGAAAGCAGGTAGAGCAATCTGAGATGACTTGCGGACACCAATGCCTCCTAGTCTGACTGGAAGTGTAGCTTGGTCCCACTGCCCATCTTCTAGAGTAAGGTTAAGTACTTTAGTAAAGATCTGTCTCGGGATACATCTTAGGAAATATGTCAACCTGGGCAGACTCAAGCATTTTGTGAGAAGGTACAAGGCATCATGGGTGTCAAGATTGCCTATTCGTTGTTCCATTCTCCTCAATTCTTCCAGTTTCTTCCTGAAAATTGTGTCAGTGACATCGCTTCCCAGAGGTGCTCCAAGCAAGACACTATTAGTAGGGGCAATGACTGTTGCTCCTGGTAGTTTTGATATCACTGCATCTATCACTTGTTGATTGAGATGATTTCACATTTGGATGGATTCAGGATGAGACCCATTTCCTGTCCCCGTGTCATCACCTGTGTAAGATCATCTAGAAGGGACTCCTTTGTACCTGCTAGTTTGCCATCATCCAGGACCAGATGTTTATAGCTCACTGGTCAGTCTTACTGTGATTTCCCTAACTGCTATACAGAAGAGAAATATTGAGAGAGGGTCCCCTTGCTGGACACCCTCTGATGATGTGATTTCATGCTCTCCAAACAGGAGCATTGATTCCTTGCTATATCCAGCTGAAACAAAAGGGAAGAGACCTGGGTTGTCGATATACGCCCTTGTTGCATGAACCGCTGCTTCACTTCCTTGAGAGACCCCAAAGCCAAGCTGGTTTGGTTGAAGTATGATGGCTGCCTCTGTGCGAATATTTCTGACAGCAGCTTTAGAAACGAGGTGGCGAAATGTGTTGCCCACTGCGATTGGCCTAATTCCTCCATCCTTCTTTTTAAGGGCACAAAGTGATGCTCCAAAAAAGAAAGGTTTAATTTCGTCAGGAATCAGACCAGCCAAGGAATTGTTGACAAACCTTGTGATCTCTGAAAGCAGTGTCTCTGCAATCTCTCCGATAACTGGATTAACCATTTCCTTTAAATGCTGTGGCCTTATTCCAGTGTAACCCCAGCAGAGCCGGACGGGAATGACATTATTGCTTTGTAAATGTCCGAGTCTTCCACAGTCAGTGGTTCCACAGTGGGGACAGAGGTGTTGGAACTGTTGGTGCCCCTGGTTTCCTGGCAGGTGCTTCCTGCTTCAGCAGTGTCAGCATCCCTGGGGCAACTGTATCTTCACTGGTGATAATTCTGATTGCTCCCACATTGTTGCCCTCTTCAATTTTCTTGCTCACTTGGACGATTTTTCGCTGTCAGTGGAGTGAGTGGGGTTCTGCCTCTCCCATTTTTGTATTGATGGGGAAGGGAATGAGGTTATCAGCTCTAGGAAAGTCTCTTAAGGATTTATTGATCATTGAGGCTAGCCTCTTTCCCTTATTCCGGCACATCTAGGCAGACATTGGCAAAAAGTAGCAAGTTGTGCCATGCCTTGATGGTTGGTGGAGCATTTAGGATAGCAGAACCATCGTTTACTTTTATTAAGAGGTCTGTAAGTTTCCCAGCTGCGTGTGGACGGGCTGCTTTGGGAATATGTGTGAGTGTCCTGGTCCTGTTATATGTATTTTTTTATTATATAATATATATTAAATATATATATATATATATATATATATATATATATATATATATATATATATATATATATATATATATATATATATATATTAACACTGCGCTAGCCAGGTTCGAGCCCATGTTGTTCTGGCCCATTAGTGTGAGCGAGAACCACATGACGCCTTTACCCACAGGACCACCCAATCCTACAAGAACCAAGCACACAGCACAGAGCTAGGTGTTTTACTTTGCTTCAGAGCTCAGAACCACGTGATCACTAGCACCGATAGGTTTACAGTATGTAAAGTCCTCAATATCTGCACTACTCAAAGTGAATACTGGGTCCAGTCTTGCTGGTTTGTCCTCTCCTCTCCTCCGGTAGTGTCCTCACTTGTTGATGCATGAGGTTTTCCAGTACCACCTCCATTATCTTAGCCCTCTACGTTTCTGGGCCCCCATGTGGCTCCAGGATTTCCCAGTCACCTTCTTTGTGATTGAAGTCACCCACAATAAGTAGCTTTGCCCTATCCACATGGGACTTTCTGGCTACTTTAGCCAGTGTATCAACCACCATACTGTTACTATCATCATATTCTTGCCTTGGTCTCCTGCTATTCTATGGTGGGTTATACATCAATGCAAACACCACATTGGAACCTCCAGTCTGGAGTGTTCCTATTATGTAGTCTTTTCCTTCTATACTGTCTCCTCTCTCCAGTTCCTCAAAGTCCCATTGGTTTTTGATGAGCAGTGCCACTCCTCCACCCCCTCTCTACCCTCTGTCTTTCCCCAGGATCTGATATCCTGTTGGAAAGATGACGTTTATCATTCCTTAGAGCTTGGTTTCTGGGAGAGCTAGGATCTCTCGTGATGCCTCTGTGATTCGTTCACGCCACTCCCACTTATTCGTTATTCTATCAGCGTTGGCATACCTTCAGTTTCCTCTCCTATATGTGTGTGTGTGTGTGTGTGTGTGTGTACTCACCTAGTTGTGGTTGCAGGTGTGTGTTTGTGTGTGTGTGTGTGTGTGTGACTCACCTAGTTGTGGTTGCAGGTGTGTGTGTGTGTGTGAGTGTGAATATGTATGTGGAAGACCAGTACAGTGCTCCTGCACCATGTGTGGTGAGTAGTACAGTGCATTGGACCATGTGGTAAACAATACAGTGTTCCTGCACCATGTGTGGTAACCAATATATTGATCCTGCACCATGTGTGGTAACCAATACAGTGCTCCTGCACTATGTGTGGTGACTAATACAGTGATCCTGCACAATGTGTGGAAACATACAGTGCTCCTGCACCATGTATAGTGACCAATACAGTGCTCCTGCACCATGTATGGTGACCAAAACAGTGCTCATGCATTATGTGTGGTGACCAATACAGTGCTCCTGCACTATGTGTGGTGACCAATACAGTGCTTTTGCACCATGTGTGGTAACCAATACAGTGCTCCTGCACCATGTATGGTGACCAATACAGTGCTCCTGCACCATGTTGGTGACCAATACAGTGCTCCTGCACCATGTGTGGTGACCAATACAGTGCTGCTGCACCATGTGTGGTGACCAATACAGTGCTCCTGCACCATGTATGGTGACCAATACAGTGCTCTCCACATGTGTGGTAACCAATACAGTGCTCCTGCACCATGTATGGTGACCAATACAGTGCTCCTGCACCATGTGTGGTAACGAATACAGTGTTCCTGCACTATGTGTGGTGACCAATACAGTGCTCCTGCACCATGTGTGGTGACCAATACAGTGCTCCTGCACCATGTGTGTGACCAATACAGTGCTCCTGATCATGTTAATGACCAATACAGTGCTCCTGCACCATGTGTGGTGACCAATACAGTGCTCCTGCACCATGTATAAGGTGACCAATACAATTCTCCTGCACCATGTGTGGTGACCAATACAGTGCTCCTGCACCATGTATGGTGACCAATACAGTGCTCCTGCATCATGTATGGTGACCAATACAGTGCTCCTGCATCATGTATGGTGACCAATACAGTGCTCCTGCACCATGTATGGTGACCAATACAGTGCGCCTGCATCATGTATGGTGACCAATACAGTGCGCCTGCATCATGTATGGTGACCAATACAGTGCTCCTGCACCATGTGTGGTGACCAATACAGTGCTCCTGCACCATGTGTGGTGACCAATACAGTGCTCCTGCACCATGTGTGGTGACCAATACAGTGCTCCTGCATCATGTATGGTGACCAATACAGTGCTCCTGCACCATGTGTGGTGACCAATACAGTGCTCCTGCACCATGTGTGGTGACCAATACAGTGCTCCTGCACAATGTATGGTGACCAATACAGTGCTCCTGCATCATGTTGGTGACCAATACAGTGCCCTGCACCATGTGTGTGACCATTACAGTGCTCCTGCATCATGTATGGTGACCAATACAGTGCTCCTGCACCATGTGTGGTGACCAATACAGTGCTCCTGCACCATGTTGGTGACCAATACAGTGCTCCTGCACCATGCAGGTGACCAATACAGTGCTCCTGCACCATGTGGTGACCAATACAGTGCTCCTGCACCATGTGGTGACCAATACAGTGCTCCTGCACCATGTATGGTGACCAATACAGTGCTCCTGCACCATGTGTGGTGACCAATACAGTGCTCTGCACCATGTGTGGTGAACCAATACAGTGCTCCTGCACCATGTGTGGTGACCAATACAGTGCTGCTGCACCATGTTGGTGACCAATACAGTGCTCTGCACCATGTGTGGTACCAATACAGTGCTCCTGCACCATGTGTGGTGACCAATACAGTGCTCCTGCACCATGTGTGGTGACCAATACA
>WNWK01009864.1:0-73827 GCA_009830355.1 Cherax destructor | reverse complement strand
CGTTTAGTAGATAGATTTTAAACCCCTTTAAACCAACTGACCAGCCTCGGCGTGGAACTTTGGTGTCTTGCTGTTAGCGCTCCTTAACACACATTTACACGTGCACTTCGTGAAGTGACGTTACTGAGGCACTTATTTACTGACTGTCTGAGAAAGTAGGTGTTCAGAAGTTTACGTCACTTGTGTCGTGGAACAGCTGTTGTAGGTTCTTGTACGACACTCAGTGGCAACACTTAGATTATGACTGTCTTATCAAACAGTGACATCCCGCTTCCACACACACACATTTATATATATATATATATATATATATATATATATATATATATATATATATATATATATATTCGTGCCGATTAGGTAAAACTGGTCAATTAGCAAGAACTCATCTAAAATTAAGTCCTTTCTAAAATTTTCTTATACGTTTAAAGATATATTTTTTCATTTATGTTAATGTAAGAATTTATAATTTTGTACCAAGAGAAACTTTGAAAACCTACCTAACCTTATTACAACAAGCACAATTTAATTTAGCCTAACCCAACTAAATATATTTTAGATACGTTAACATTAATTTAATAATAAACAAACACAATGAAATATATTTTTCGTTATGTTCAGAATGATTTTGGCGAAATTATTGGGTACACAAATTTTCACTTGTCTTATATGGCAAGGTGAGCGTTGCTATTTAAGCCAAAATAGCAAGTTTTATTAATCGGCACGACTATATATATATATATATATTTTTTTTTATTTTTTATTAACACATCGGCCGATTCCCACCAAGGCAGGGTGGCCCGAAAAGAAAAACTTTCATCATCATTCACTCCATCACTGTCTTGCCAGAAGGGTGCTTTACACTACAGTTATAAAACTGCAACATTAACACCCCTCCTTCAGAGTGCCGGCACTGTACTTCCCATCTCCAGAACTCAAGTCCGGCCTGCCGGTTTCCTGAATCCTTCATAAATGTTACTTTGCTCACACTCCAACAGCACGTCAAGTATTAAAACCATATGCCTCCATTCACTCCTATCAAATACGCTCACACATGCTTGCTGGAAGTCCAAGCCCCTCGCACACAAAACTTCCTTTCCCCCTCCCTCCAACCTTTCCTAGGCCGACCCCTACCCCGCCTTCCCTCCACTACAGATTTATACACTCTCGAAGTCACTCTGTCTCGTTCCATTTTTCTACATGTCCAAACCACCTCAACAACCCTCCTCAGCTCTCTGAACAATCGTTTTGGTAATCCCGCACCTCCTCCTAATTTCCAAACTCCGAATTCTCTCGCATTATATTCACACCACACATTGACCTCAGACATGACATCTCCACTGCCTCCAGCCTTCTCCTCGTTGCAACATTCATCACCCATGCTTCACACCCATATAAGAGCGTTGGTATAACTATACTCTCATACATTCCCCTTTTACTTCATGGACAAGGTTCTTTGTCTCCACAGACTCCGAAGTGCTCCACTCACCCTTTTCCCTCATCAATTCTATGATTCACCTCATCCTTCATAGACCCATCCGCCGACATGTCCACTCCCAAATATCTGAATACATTCACCTCCTCCATACTCTCTTCCTCCAATCTGATATCCAATCTTTCGTCACCTATTCTTTTGTTATCCTCATCACCTTACTTTTCCATATTCACTTTCAATTTTCTTCTTTTACACACCCTACCAAATTATCCACCAACCTCGCAGCTTTCTTCAGAATCTCCCAAAGCACAGTGTCATCAGCAAAAAGCAACTGTGACAACTCCCACTTTGTATTTGCTTCTTTATCTTTTAGCCCAACACCTCTTGCCAAGACCCTCGCATTCACTTCTCTTACAACCCCATCTATAAATATATTGAACAACCACGGTGACATCACACATCCTTGTCTAAGGCCCACTTTTACTGGGAAATAGTCCCCTTCCCTCCTACACACTCTAACCTGAGCCTCACTATCCTCATAAAAACTCTTCACTGCTTTCAGTAACCTTCCTCCTATTCCATACACCTGCAACATCTGCCACATTGCCCCCTATCTACCCTATCATACGCCTTTTCCAAATCCATAAATGCCACAAAAACATCTTTTACCCTTATCCAAATACTGTTCACCTATATGTTTCACTGTAAACACTTGGTCTACACACCCCTACCTTTCCTAAAGCCCCTTGTTCATCTGCTATCCTGCTTTCTGTTTTACTCTTAATTCTTTCAATAATAACTCTACCATACACTTTACCAGGTACACTCAACAGACTTATTCCCCTATAATTTTTGCACTCTTTTGTCCCCTTTGCCTTTATACAAAGGAACAATACACGCTCTCTGCCAATCCCTAGGTACCTTACCCTCTTCCATACATTTATTAAATAATAGCACCAACCACTCCAAAATTATATCCCCACCTGCTTTTAACATTTCTATCTTTATCCCATCAATCCCAGCTGCCTTACCCCTTTCATTCTACCCACTGCCTCACGAACTTCCCTACACCCACAACTGGCTCTTCCACACTCCTACAAGATGTTATTCCTCCTGCCCTACACACGAAATCACAGCTTCCTGTCTTCATCAACATTTAACAAATCCTCAAAATATTCTCTCCATCTTCCCGATACCTCTAACTCTCCATTTAATAACTCTCCTCTCCTATTTTTAACTGTCAAATCCATTTGTTCTCTAGGCTTCCTCAACTTATTAATCTCATTCCAAAACTTTTTCTTATTTTCAACAAAATTTGCTGATAACATCTCACCCACTCTCTCATCTGCTCTCTTTTACATTGCTTCACCACTCTTTTAACCTCTCTTTTTCTCTCCATATACTCTTCCCTCCTTGCATCACTTCTACTTTGTAAAACCTCTCATATGCTAACTTTTTCTCCTTACTACTCTCTTTACATCATCATTCCACCAATCCTCCTCTTCCCTCCCGCACCCACTCGCCTGTAACCACAAACTTCTGCTGAACACTCTAACACTACATTTTTAAATCTACCCCATACATTTTCGACCCCATTGCCTACCTCTCACTAGCCCATCTATCCTCCAATAGTTGTTTATATCTTACCCTAACTGCCTCCTCTTTTAGTTTATAAACCTTCACCTCTTTTACTTACTGATTCTATTTTCCTTGTATCCCATCTACCTTTACTCCCACTGTAGCTATAACTAAAAAGTGATCTGATATATCTGTAGCCCTCTATAAACATGTACATCCTGAAGTCTACTCAACAGTCTTTTATCTACCAATACATAGTCCAACAAACTACTGTCATTACGCCCTACATCATATCTTGTATACTTATTTATCCTCTTTTCTTAAAATATGTATTACCTATAACTAAACCCCTTTCTATACAAAGTTCAATCAAAGGGCTCCCATTATCATTTACACCTGGCACCCCAAACTTACCTACTACACCCTCTCTGCATGTTTCTCCCACTTTAGCATTTAGGTCCCCTACCACAATTACTCTCTCATTTGGTTCAAAAGTTCCTATACATTCGCTTAACATCTCCCAAAATCTCTCTCTCTCCTCTACACTCCTCTCTTCTCCAGGTGCATACACGCTTATTATGACCCACTTTTCGCATCCGACCCTTATTTTAATCCACATAATCCTTGAATTTACACATTTATATTCCCTCTTTTCCTTCCATAACTGATCCTTCAACATTATTGCTACCCCTTCCTTAGCTCTAACTCTCTCAGTTACTCCTGACTTAATCCCATTTATTTCTCCCCACTGAAACTCGCCTACCCCTTCAGCTTTGTTTCGCTTAGGCCAGGACATCCAACTTCTTTTCATTCATAACATCGGCAATCATCTCTTTCTTATCATCCGCACTACATCCACGCACATTCAGACAACCCAATTTTATAAAGTTTTTCTTCTTCTCGTTTTTAGTAGATTTGTACAGGAGAAGGGGTTACTAGCCCATTGCTCCCGGCATCTTAGTCGCCTCATACGACACTCATGGCTTACGGAGGAAAGATTCTTTTCCACTTCCCATGGACAATAGAGAAAATAAAAGAACAAGAGCTATTAAGAAAAAGAAGAAAAACCTAGATGTGTGTATGTATATATATGCATGTGTATGCCAGTGTAGTGTGACCTAAAGTGTAAGTAGAAGTAGCTAGATATACCTGTTATCCAGCGTGTTTATGAGACAGAAAAAAGACACCAGCAATCCTACCATCATGTAAAACAGTTTCAGGTTTCTGTTTCACAGTCACCTGGCAGGACGGTAGTACCTCCTGGGTGGTTGCTGTCTACCAACCTACTACCAATATATATATATATATATATATATATATATATATATATATATATATATATATATATATATATATATATATATATATATATATATATAATCAACCATCATAAAGAAGCTACATTGCAACAGCAACAGCTTGGCGGGACACAGTAATTTTTAGAGTTGTTTTAACCTGAGGTTCAGTTTAATGTACTTTACCGTGAGGTTCAATTTAGTGCGTTTTGGGTGTTCGTGTTTGCAGTGATATTTTTCCATGTAGGACGCAAGCACTGGCCCTCTGGCACGCCACTCCCACTTAATGAACATCTAAACTATCTAACATCCATAAATTGTAGCAATAAAAACAGACTAAAGACCTCGTTTGTAAGTGGCAACGACCCCAACTATGCATAAAAAAAAGGTGGACCCAGTGTTGTCTAAAACGGAAATATTCAGGCTAAAGATTTTATCATGGAGAGAAGGAATATTTCTGAGCTGTGAATGTTTACTTTCGTGTACCTAGAGGAATAGTGGAGAGTTTTACCTATGATCGTAAAGTGATGGTGGTTATGGTGACTGTGATGATGGTTATGGTGACTGTTGTGATTGTGATGGTTATGGTGACTGTGATGATGGTTATGACTGTGGTTATGGTGACTGTGATGATGGTTATGGTGACTGATGATGGTTATAGTGACTGTGATGGTGGTTATGATTGTGATGGTTATGGTGACTGTGATGGTGGTTATGGTGACTGTGATGGTGGTTATGGTGACTGTGATGGTGGTTATGGTGACTGTGATGGTGGTTATGGTGACTGTGATGGTGGTTATGGTGACTGTGATGGTGGTTATGGTGACTGTGATTGTGGTTATGGTGACTGTAATGGTGGTTATGGTTACTGTAATGGTGGATAAGGCGACTGTAATGGTGCTTATGTTGCAACGGTGATTATGGTGACTAATGGTGTTATAGTGACTGTGATGGTGGTCATAGTGACTGTAATGGCGGTTATGGTTACTGTAATGATGGTTAAGGCGACTGTAACGGTGGTAATGGTGACTGATATATGGTGGTAGATATGATGACACAGTTCCTCTATGTGATGCTGAGGGACCCACATCGACTCAGTTTACTGTGAAACAACAAGCAATACTCCAGGTGAACATTAAGGGTTCACATGTAGAGGTCATTCAAATTTCTCTCCTGGAAAAGGCCTCAAAATTCCCAGAAGCTTGCAAGTGCATGCGTGGAGCGGGCCGACCAGACGTACACACGGCCCCTGACCTCGGCGTTTGTTACCAAATTGAATTTCTGCAACATTACGATGCAGGGGTCGCCTCCAGCAGCACTGGCATTACCACTGGCGGCCTCCAAGACGCTCTTGGAGGCGAGGAAGGCGGCTTGCTGGACACCCCACACGGTGTTTAATACCTTACACGGTTCACTCAGTGTAAGACGGTGGGGATTACAGCCCACGATGATTGGTAGGGAGACCCCGCGCCATTCATGGGACGCCAACCATCAATCATCAGTTTTTGTGTTGGGGGCCACACTGGTGGTTCTTGGTGGCCATGGTGCTGGCCACACTGGTGGTTCTTGGTGGCCATGGTACTGGTCACACTGGTGGTTCTTGGTGGCCATGGTGCTGGCCACACTGGTGGTTCTTGGTGGCCATGGTGCTGGCCACACTGGTGGTTCTTGGTGGCCATGGTGCTGGCCACACTGGTGGTTCTTGGTGGCCATGGTGCTGGCCACACTGGTGGTTCTTGGTGGCCATGGTGCTGGCCACACTGGTGGTTCTTGGTGGCCATGGTGCTGGCCACACTGGTGGTTCTTGGTGGCCATGGTGCTGGCCACACTGGTGGTTCTTGGTGGACATGGTGCTGGCCACACTGGTGGTTCTTGCTGGCCATGGTACTGGTCACACTGGTGGTTCTTGGTGGCCATGGTGCTGGCCACACTGGTGGTCCTTGCTGGCCATGGTACTGGCTACACTGGTGGTTCTTGCTGGCAATCATGTTGGCCACACTAATAAATATAATACAAAATAACTAACACAACGCTAAACAAGCACGATATTGAACAAGTCAACTGAAACATTCATCTGCCAGAAGTCTGGACAACAGTGAATGTTGTCCCAACATTTAAAAAAAAATCGAGACAGGTTAGGTTAGGTTAGGTTAGGTAAGATTTGTCAGGAAACAGGACGTGTTTCCTGACGCGGGTCTTAGTCATATGATGACCCACAGCTGGAGCTTTTGGTCATTTGACCGAGGCCTTCCGCTGGCTTAGCCCTCAACCCCTTTAAAAATTATGGTTATAAATTACATTTTGACAGACAGATGGCACTGAAGTGCTGGTCAATGTTATCAGAAGAACATTGCAAGAAGGCGTTTGATACAGTACCCCACAAGAGTTTGGGACAAAAAACTAAAGGAGCAGAGTCATAACCAGCAACCCAGACGATTTTGGTTTCCGAGAGGAAAATTCTCTCTAACAGTGGCACGCTAAGAGTATGTTACATTTTATTCGGCGTGTCACACACCCATATAGGCTGCCTCCCAACCAGTGAGCCGGGTGCTAAGAGTTTAAGGATCAAAGGGACCCTGTCGTTATACCAGTACCTTGGTTCAACCAGCCAATCACAAGGAAGCCCACCAAAGCTGTGAAGCGATGTGGTACACTCTTGAAACAACTTTGGCAGTCTTACCTTCATTGTTGGTCGCTCACGGTTCACCGCGTCTTGTGTTTGCATTTGCCTCATTGATCACCGTGTCTTATGCTTGCTTTTACCTCACTACACATGTATAGTGTACATAGGCTATACGCTGTAAATCTCAGCTTGCTTTGGTGAAGCAAATATAATTCAGTTATTCTCTGGTGTCTTTGCTTATTGCCAAGTGGTAATCACATTAAGTCAATGTGTGCAGGCCATATCTACACTTGTGTTCGTAATACTAACAAATCTGCCAGAATTCTATGACAGGGTAACGAAAGTTAGGCAGGAGTGGTGGGTGGATATTTTTGGGCTGCAAGAAGCCGCTCGATGCAGTACCCACAAGACTGGAACAAAAATTAGAGCAGCGAGCAGGAATAAGAGAGAAGGCACTTCAGTGGGTCAAGGAATACGGAACGGGAAGAAAGCAACGAATTATTATCAGGAAGGTGTCGGAATGGGCGAGTGTGACGAGTGGTGTTCCACAAGGGTCAGTACTGTTTCTTGTGTATGTAAAGGGTATGACAGAAGAAATCGAGTTAGAAGTATCCCTGTTCACAGATATGAAACTATGCGAAAAATACAAACATAAGTAGACCAGGAAAGACAACAAATAGATCTGGACAAGCTGATGATTGGTCTGGCAATTGGCTATTAGAATTTAACTCCAAAGGCCAAATTTATGAAAATCGGAGAAAGGCAAAGACGACCGGAAAAAGAGTACAGGCTCGGGAGGCCTACGCTGGTGTGCACACAGCTGCCACCAACAGCATTACTGATCAGGCTATCAACCAGGATACCTGGTCTGGGACCGGGCCGCGAGGGCAAGTGATAACCCCCTTCCCTCAATAATCGAATACGGGTATATTACAAGTATCTAGAGTATATCTGAGTTTACAAATCTCACAAATATGAAATCTTCCACTAAGACACATTAATATTGAAAGTTTGAAGACGATCAGTAGAGACATTCTCAAGTAACTGTTATGAACTATCTAGCAGTCTTTTGCAACCACAGTTAGACACCAAACAATAACTATTGCAAAGTAAACAGTTCATCTGAATATTGCACATTGCAATTTGAAATTCCCTAAACGCATCAAGGCATTTAAATAAGTATTTTATTCCCTGAATAATTGAAGTGAATTTCCATAATGCTAATAGGAATCCTTGAAGGGATCTAAAACCTTATAATGCACCTGGATTCTAAAATAGACCATTTAAATCCCGTAGAACTAATTTTCAAGGCGCCACTAATAGCTAATGTGAGGGTGGAGGGGTGGAGGGCTGGAGGGATGGAGGGATGGTGGGATGGAGGGATGGTTAATGGATACCACAGCGTCATCAGCGGAGCATCCACCCTCAAGTAATCTGATCCAATAAAGGGGGAATTAGGAGAAGGCAATAATGTATTCACCATTTAAGAAGTAGGCTCACCAACCTTTTATCTTATTCTACTCCTTCCGCTATACTCTTACCATATTTTCACCTCTCTTTCCCCTTCCACTCTTCATCTACCATCCCCCTTCCTTATCCTCTTGTCCCTCACTTCCCTTCCCCTCTTACACCATCCCTCTTCCCTCTATTTTACTGATTCCTCCTACCCCACCTCCACTTTCTAATCCTTTCTCATTTATTTCTTTCTTACTCTCTTCTTTCTTTTCATCTTCCTCTCACTGACTTTCGTCTTCGCCTTAACAAAGCATTATTACTACTTCTACTACTACTACTCCTCCTCCTCGTCCTCTTCGTCCTCTTCGTCCTCCTCCTCTTCCTCCTCCTCTTCCTCTTCCCTACTTTATATTTTTCCAACAATAAATTTAACCCCTGTGTGTTTTCATATTTACTTAAATGTATAAAATTTGATTACATTTTTAGTGCCGCTAAGAAAAGATAATGTTTCCATAGATTACTTTTCCAGGTTTGTGGGATAGACTCTCCTGAGATGGTAACTCCCTTTGAAGCTGCCGTAGCTGCTCAACCTTTTATCTACCTGGACCTGGAGTCTACCTGGAGGGTATTCCGGGGATCAATGCCCCCGCGGCCCTGTTCATGACCAGGCCTCCTGGTGGATCAGAGCCTGATCAACGAGGCTGTTACTGCTTTCCGCACGTAGTCCAACGTAGGAACCACAGCCCGGCTGATCCGGCACTGACTTTAGGTATCTGTCCAACTCCCTCTTGAAGATAACCAGGGGTCTATTGGTAATTCCTCTTATGGCTGGTGGGAGGCTGTTGAACAGTCTTGGGCCCCGGACACTTATTGTGTTTTCTCTTAGAGTACCAGTGGCGCCCCTACTTTTCACTGGGGGTATACTGCATCGCCTGCCAAGTCTTTTGCTTTCGTAGGGAGTGATTTCTGTGTGCATATTAGGGACCAGTCCCTCCAGGATCTTCCAGGTGTAGATTATGAAGCATCTCTCTCGCCTGCGTTCCAGTGAGTACAAATTAAGTGCTTCCAAGCGTTCCCAGTAGTTAAGGTGTTTGATGGAACTTATATGTGCAGCAAAGGTTCTCTCTAGAGAGAATAAGTAATTTAAAAAGGATCTTCGTTGGCTTGGCATCTCTTGTCATGAATGTTCTCATTATCCATCCTATCAGTTTCCTCGCAGATGTGATAGTGGCATTGTTGTGATCCATGAAGGTGAGATCCTCAGACATTATCACTCCCAGGTCCTTCACATTACTTTTCCGATCTATTGTGTGATTAGAGTTATTAGTCCTAGCTATTATTTCCTCCAGTTTTCCATAACGGAGTAGTTGGAATTTGTCCTCACTGAACATCATATTGTTCTCTGTTGCCCATTGGAAAAATTGGTTTATATCTTCTTGGAGATTTGCCGTGTCCTCAATGGATGACTCTCATGGAGACCCTAGTATCGTCGGCAAAGGATGATACGGAGCTATGGTTTACATCTCTGTCTATGTCTGATATGAAGATGAGGAACAGTGTATACTACATCTGCTTTCTGTTTGTCTTCCAGTGCGTGGGAAACAGTCAGTTTGCAACACTAGGGCTGAAAACAGTAAGTGTATAAAAGACATTCATCATAAAGTTACAAATAAGGGCAATGGATCAGGACAGCAAACAAAGGGAGACAGCAGGGGAAAACAAGAGACTAGCTCCCTTAAGGTTTACTATACTAATAGCAGGAGTGTAAGAAATAAGATAGATGAGCTAAGATTAATTGCAAGTGCAGGAAACATAGATATTATTGCTATAACAGAGACCTGGCTCAATCTGAAAGATAGAGAGTTGCCTTCTGAATGTCACATACAAGGCTATAAATTATTCCACACTGATAGGGTCAACAGGAAGGGTGGTGGAGTAGCGATGTACGTCAGAGACAATTTAAAGTGTTGTGTTAGACAAGATATAAAATTAGAAGCGTCAGCCACTGAATCTCTTTGGTTACAGCTTCTTGAGGGCCGTGTAAAACTTATTTTGGGTGTGATTTACAGGCCCCCAAATCTTGATAGGGAGTGCAGTAAACTTCTATGGGATGAAATTCGTAAGGCATCTACACATGAAAATGTTGTGCTAATGGGAGATTTCAACTTTAGACAAATTGACTGGAGCAATTTGACAGGAAATTTAGAGTCAAGTGACTTTCTTGATACGATTCAGGATTGTTTTTTGAAACAGTTGGTGACAGAACCAACTAGAGGAAATAACCTGCTAGACTTGTTCTTGCCAGCAGGGAAACGCTAGTTAATAATCTTGAGGTTAATGATGAGCTTGGGGAAAGTGATCACAAATCACTCAGTTTTAATATATCATGGAATTACCCTACTACTGGAAATCAAGTCTCTGTCCCTGACTTCCGCCTGGCTGATTTCATAGGACTGAAAATTACCTGGGTAGGCTGAACTGGAATGACCTGACAGTGGGTCAGGTAGGTGGTGATTGCCAATATGACGTTTTCAGAGAATAGTTCTAGCTGCTCAGACAGCTTATGTTCCTAATAGGAAATCAGATCAAACAAAAATGATCCTAAATGGATGAACAATAGATTAAAACATCTCATTGGTCAAAAGAGAGCATATATAGGCGAATCAAAAGAGGAGAGGGCAATTAGGTAATCAATATATTCAGTTAAAGAGAGAAATAAAAAGGGAATAAGAAAAGCAAAAGAGACTATGAGGTTAAAGTTGCGAGAGAATCGAAGACTAACCCAAAGGATTTTTCAGGTATACAGAAGTAAGATTAGGGACAAGATAGGCCCACTCAAAAGTCACTCAGGTCAGCTCACCGACAGTGATAAGGAAATGTGTAGAATGTTTAACACTTACTTCCTCTCAGTTTTACACAGGAAGATACTAGCGATATTCCAGAAATAATTAATTATGTAGAACAGGATGATAGTAAACTATGCACGATTAGGGTCACAAGTGACATGGTCCTTAGACAAATAGATAAATTGAAACCTAACAAATCCCAGGCCCTGATGAACTGTATGCAAGGGTTCTAAAGGAATGTAAAGAGGAGCTTAGCAACCCGTTGGCTAATCTTTCAACATATCACTGCAAACTGGCATGGTGCCAAATAAGTGGAAAATGGCAAATGAATACCTATTTTCAAAGCAGGTGACAGGTCCTTAGCTTCGAACTATAGACCAATAAGCCTAACCTCCATAGTGGAAAATTTATGGAATCAATAATTGCCGAGGCAATTCGCAGCCATCTTGAAAAGCATAAATTAATCAAAGAATCTCAGCACGGTTTTACAAAGGGCGTTCCTGCCTTACAAATTTAATAACTTTTTCACTAAGGTGTTTGAGGAGGTAGATCATGGTAATGAATATGATATTGTGTATATGGACTTCAGTAAGGCTTTTGATAGAGTCCCACATCAGAGACTATTGAGGAAAATTAAGGCACACGGAATAGGAGGAGAAATTTTTCCTGGGTAGAGGCATGGTTGACAAATAGGCAGCAGAGAGTTTGCATAAATGGGGAGAAATCAGAGTGGGAAGTGTCACAAGCGGTGTTCCACAGGGGTCAGTATTGGGCCCCTTGTTGTTCACAATCTACATAAACGACATAGATGAGGGAATAAATAGCGACATAAGCAAGTTTGCCGATGACACCAAAATAGGCCGTCCAATTCATTCAAATGAGGACATTAGAGCACTCCAGGAAGATTTGAATAGACTGATGCAGTGGTCGGAGAAGTGGCAGATGCAGTTTAATATAGATAAATGCAAAGTTCTAAATATTGGACAGGACAATAACCATGCCACATATAAACTAAATAATATAGATCTTAATACTACTGATTGCGAAAAGGATTTAGGAGTTCTGGTTAGCAGTAATCTAAAACCAAGACAGCAGTGCATAAGTGTTCGCAATAAAGCGAACAGAATCCTTGGCTTCATATCAAGAAGCATAAATAATAGGAGTCCTCAGGTTGTTCTTCAACTCTTATATCCTTGTGAGGCCTCATCTAGATTATGCTGCACAGTTTTGGTCACCGTATTACAGAATGGATATAAATGCTCTGGAAAACGTACAAAGGAGGATGACTAAGTTGATTCCATGTATCAGAAATCTTCCCTATGAGGATAGACTGAGGGCCCTGAATCTGCACTCTCTAGAAAGGCGTAGAATTAGGGGGATATGATTGAGGTGTATAAATGGAAAACAGGAATAAATAAAGGTGATGTAAATAGCGTGCTAAAAATATTTAGTATTGACAGGACTCGCAGCAATGGCTTTAAGTTGGATAAATTCAGATTCAGGAAGGATATAGGAAAGCATTGGTTTGGTAATAGAGTTGTCGATGAGTGGAACAAACTCCCGAGTACAGTTATAGAGGCTAAAACGTTGTGTAGTTTTAAAAATAGGCTGGATAAATATATGAGTGGGTGCGGGTGGGTGTGAGTTGGACCTGACTAGTTTGTGCTACTAGGTCAGATGCCGTGCTCCTTCCTTAAGTGAATGTAACCTGACCTGGATGGGTCGGGGCATTGGCTTAAGTCGGTGGGAGATTTGGACCTGCCTCGCATGGGCCAGTAGGCCTGCTGCAGTGTTCCTTCTTTCTTATGTTCTTATGTTCTTATATCATAGTGGTCCAGTAGTTGCGAGAGGCAGGAGCGACCTGCTCTGAACCCATGTTACCCTGGATTGTGCAATTGTTGGGAGTTCAAGTGGTTTGCAATCTTGCTTCTTAGAACTCTTCCAAAGATTTTTATGATGTGGGACGTTAAAGTTATTGGTTTATAGTTCTTAGTTATTGCTTTGCTGCCACCTTTATGGGGTGGGGCTATATCCGTTGTTTTTAGTGACTGAGGAATCTCACCTGTGTCTATGCTCCTTCTCCATAGCATACTTAGGGCCTGTGAGTGGTTTCTTGCAGTTCTTAATGAACACAGAGTTAGACGAGTCTGAGCCTGGGTGCATGGGTATGTTGTCAATGGCTTTCTCAAAATCTAGTGGAGTTAGGGTTATGTCAGAAATTTGGCATACATTCACAGGGTTTTGAGGCTCATCCATGAAAAACTTATTTGGATTGTCTATCTTTAGACTGATTAATGGCTCACTGAACACAGTCATATTGAGATTTCAATATCTCACTCATTTCTTTGTTGTCACCTGTGTAGGATCCATCGTGTCTGAGCAGGGGCCCTATACTAGATGTGGTTTTTGCCTTGTTTTTGGCGTATGAAAATAAATATTTTGAATTTCTTTCAATTTCACTAATCGCTTTTAGCTCCTCTTGACTCTCCTGGATCCTGTATGAGTTAGCTCAATATTTTCCACTTCCCTGGTTAGCGCTTCCTTCCGTGTTTCAGATAATCTAGCATTCTTGAGGAGCTCAGTGATTCTTCGCCTTCTTCTGTAGAGGGAGGATCTCTCTCTCTTCAGTTTACTTCTTCTCTTCTCTTAGGGAAATATGCCTTGAACATACTTCAGCTACCAGAAAGTTGATCTTTTCAAGGCATTGGTTAGGGTCCATGTCATTTAAGATATCCCAACATGTTTTATATAGAACATAGTTTACCTGGTCTCAGTTGATGTTCTTGTTCTTGTTGTTGAAGTTGAATTTGGTAAAGGTACCCTCATAGATGTATGCATTTTGCTGATGAGGACTCCTGTGCATGTAAGTCTGGACTTTGATTAGATTGTGATCAGAATTTGTTGTTTTTTATATTGTTATGTTTCTTACCAGGTCCTCATTATTTGTGAAGATAAGGTCTAGTGTGTTCTCTAGTCTCGTCGGCTCCACTATCTGCTGACTTAGGGTGTGTTTGTTGTAGAAATTCAGCAGCTCATGTGTGTGTGACTTTTCATCTGAGCTGCCTCTAGGGATTATTTCTGCTACAACATTATTTGCTATATTCTTCCATTTTGTATATCTTAGATTGAAGTCACAAAGCAGCAAGATGTTTGGGGATGGAGCTGTAAGGTTTTCCAGACAACAGTCAATTTTCGACAGCTGTTCCTTGAACTGTTGGGAAGTTGCATCTGGTGGCTTATATACAAGCACAATGACTAAGTTTTGGTTCTCGATTTTTGTCAGAACTTCAACTACATTATATGTGGTGTTCAGTATCTCCGTGCTAATGAACGACTCTGACATATCCACATACTTGACGATATCCTCATTGTCTTACTGAAGTCTGACAACTCAGACTGACACATTTCAACACTGTGTGTGTGATGGAATATGAAACATAGCTAGGTTTTTCTTCCCACTGTGTAACTATCACACAGAGTAAGGTAGCAACACACTGCTGGTGTTCCCACTCTGTAACTATCACACAGTGTAAGGTAGCAACAACACTGCTGGTGTTCCCACTCTATCACACAGTGTAAGGTAGCAACAACACTGCTGGTGTTCCCACTGTGTAACTATAACACAGTGTAAGGTAGCAACAACACTGCTGGTGTTCCCACTGTGTAACTATCACACAATGTAAGGTAGCAACACAACTGCTGGTGTTCCCACTGTGTAACTATAACACAGTGTAAGGTAGCAACACACTGTTGGTGTTCCCACTGTGTAACTATAACACAATGTAAGGTAGCAACACAACTGCTGGTGTTCCCACTGTGTAACTATAACACAGTGTAAGGTAGCAACACAACTGTTGGTGTTCCCACTGTGTAACTATCACACAGTGTAAGGTAGCAACACAACTACTGGTGTTCCCACTGTGTAACTATAACACAGTGTAAGGTAGCAACACAACTGTTGGTGTTTCCACTGTGTAACTATCACACAGTGTAAGGTAGCAACACAACTGCTGGTGTTCCCACTGTGTAACTATAACACAGTGTAAGGTAGCAACACACTGTTGGTGTTCCCACTGTGTAACTATCACACAGTGTAAGGTAGCAACACAACTGCTGGTGTTCCCACTGTGTAACTATCACACAGTGTAAGGTAGCAACACACTGCTGGTGTTCCCACTGTGTAACTATCACACAGTGTAAGGTAGCAACACACTGCTGGTGTTCCCACTGTGTAACTATCACACAGTGTAAGGTAGCAACACAACTGCTTGTGTTCCCACTGTGTAACTATCACACAGTGTAAGGTAGCAACACAACTGCTGGTGTTCCCACTGTGTAACTATCACACAGTGTAAGGTAGCAACACAACTGCTGGTGTTCCCACTGTGTAACTATCACACAGTGTAAGGTAGCAACACACTGCTGGTGTTCCCACTGTGTAACTATCACACAGTGTAAGGTAGCAACACAACTGCTGGTGTTCCCACTGTGTAACTATCACACAGTGTAAGGTAGCAACACACTGCTGGTGTTCCCACTGTGTAACTATCACACAGTGTAAGGTAGCAACACACTGCTGGTGTTCCCACTGTGTAACTATCACACAGTGTAAGGTAGCAACACAACTGCTGGTGTTCCCACTTTTGTCACAACACAATATCCACTCTTGCCTTTGTCTTTCTCTTGTGTTAATGTCTTCTTCCTCTTTGTGTTTGCCCTCTGTTCCCTTAATATCTTGCTTCATCCCTCTCTCTCTTTCTCTCACCTCTTATCTCACCCCTATCGTTATCTTTGCTAATATCGTGTATCTTTATCTTATCTTTGTTTATCTTTGGAATATATCTTGTACATAGTATAATCTTTCATTATCATGTTATATTTTGTTGTTATCGTTAGTTATCACTTTTATTTTTGTTTCAATTCTTTTTTTTTGTCCTGTTTCTCATCTCTCTCTCTCTCTCCTTCACTACGCTCCACCTCCCTACCTTCATCATCCTATTATCCCCCACCAAACGCCTCTCTTCATCTCCCTTAACTTCTCATCTGCTCTCTCCTCCCCACTACTCCTTGCATTCTTCCCCACCATCCTTCTCACTCCCACCTATCCTCCCCACACCCCTCCTGCCCCTCCCCACACCCCTCCTGCCCCTCCCCATCCCCTCCTGCCCCTCCACACAGTTCTACTGAGAGACGGACACGGCATATCTGAGTTTGTTAGTGTAAGGGGGTCACCGCACCCTCAACCCCCCTGATTCACCCCCACCATCTGACAAGGGTCATCCCCCCACCATCTAATGAGGGGGGTCCCTACCTCCCTCCCCCCCCCATTCACCCCACCATTAATAACTTCTGGGACACGAAAAAAAAAGGCCAAAAGGGTATGAGAAAATATTTGACGAGGAAGAGTAAGGTTACCGGCACTGTCTTGCAGTGGTGTGTGTCCCGGTCCCAGGCCAGGCCAGGCCAGGCCAGATACCTAAAGTCAATGCCAGATCAGCCGGGCTGTGGTTGGTACGTTGGACTACGTGCAGCCAGCAGTAATAGCCTCGTTGATCAGGCCCTGATCCACCGGGAGACCTGGTCATAGACCGGGCCGCGGGGGTGTTGATCCCCGGAATGTCCTCCAGGTAGACTCCAGGTAGGTAGATGACTTGATCAATTTGGCTGTTGGGAGAAGAGGAACAGTTTGAAGAGTAACAGACTGGGGAGAGAATGAAGTAAACAGGGTAAAGGGAGCTCAGAAAATTGTCCGAACTTAATTTTTAAAATGGAGGAGGGGTAAGCCAGCGGAAGGCCTTGGTCAGATGACCAAAAGCTCCAGCTGCGGGTCGAAATATGACTAAGATCCGCGTCAGGAAACGCTTTTCCTGTTTCCAGACAAATCTTACCTAACCTAAACCACTAGCTTCCCTCCCTCCACTAGATTCCCTCCCTCCACTAGCTTCCCTCCCTGTGCCAACTTCTCTCCCTCCCTCTTGAATGAGAACAATCAAGACAAGAGATGCCAAGCCAATGATGATCCTTTTTAAATCACTTGTTCTCTCTAGGCTAGAATACTGCTGTACATTAACATCCCCATTCAAGGCAGGTGAAATTGCAGATCTAGAGAATGTACAGAGAACCTTTACTGCACGTATAAGTTCCATCAAACACCTTAACTACTGGAAACGCCTGGAAGCACTAGACTTATATTCAATGGAGCGCAGGCGAGAGAGATATATCATAATCTACACCTGGAAGATTCTGGAGGGACTGGTCCCTAATATACACACATAAATCACTCCATACGAAAGCAAAAGACTTGGCAGACGGTGCAACATACCCCCAGTGAAAAGTAGGGGCGCCACTGGTACACTAAGAGAAAACACAATAAGTGTCCGGGGCCCAAGACTGTTCAACAGCCTCCCACCAGCCATTAGGGGCATTACCAGTAGACCTCTGGTTGCCTTCAAGAGGGAGCTGGACAGATACCTAAAGTCAGTGCCAAATCAGCCGGGCTGTGGTTCGTACGTTGGACTACGTGCAGCCAGCAGTAACAGCCTCGTTGATCAGGCCCTGATCCACCGGGAGGCCTGGTCATAGACCAGGCCGCGGGGACGTCGATCCCCGGAATGCCCTCCAGGTAGACTCCAGGTAGCTAACCTCCCTGCACCAGCTTCCCCCCTGCTCCAGCTTCCTGCTCCAGCTTCCCTCCCTGCTCCAGCTTCCCTCCCTGCTCCAGCTTCCCTCCCTGCTCCAGCTTCCCTTCCTGCCCCAGCTTCCCTCCCTGCCCCAGCTTCCCTCCCTGCACCAGCTTCCCTCCCTGCTACCTTCAAAGCGTCACCATAAGAGGTAACTCAGGTCAAGATAGCTCTCAGATGTCCACACTCCAGTCAGTTCAATTTTCTACACGTCACTATATTTCTGAGATAGTGTCACACTAATGAGTCTCACAGTTGAGAGTTGAGGTGCACTATCAAGAGTTCTTTACTATATATATATATATATACACAAGACAACCACTATGAAAAAATAGAGGAATTCCAAGCGCTTTCGTGACTACTCACATTATCAAGGAACTATAAAAGGAAACATGACAAGGAGGCTTATAAAGGGGCAAGACTACACCTCACAGTCACATCACACTAAGAAAGACTACACCTCACAGTAGCGTAACATCGCACGACTCTGTGAAGAGGAACATAAGAAAGGACCTGAAACTCTTCACAGAGTCGTGTGTTGTTACGCCTTCTTGTCATGTTTCCTTTATAGTTCCTTGATAATGTGAGTAGTCACGAAAGCGTTGAATTCCTCTATTTTTCATAGTGGTTGTCTTGCATATTTTGATATCACCTGTTTACTGTGATCTTTTGCATATATATATATATATATATATATATATATATATATATATATATATATATATATATACAGTACTATAGTCATGGGGAAACGCTAAACCAGAAAGGGTGAGGGATAAACAGGTTTGATGTGAGGGATAGTTCCAGTTCCTTAGATCAAGATCACTTCACAAGCATCAACGCACAAGAACGTGTTTCTTATCAGCGTCAGACCAGAAAAAAACGTGAAAAAAAAATCGAGCGGCAGTGTTCGATATAACTATATTATGTTCACGTGTGTGTGTGTACAAGGGCATGCTGAGTCAACCACAACGATGAGTCAACCACAACGATGAGTCAATCACAACGATGAGTCAACCACAACGATGAGTCAACCACAACGATGAGGCAACCACAACGATGTGTCAATCACAACGATGAGTCAACCACAACGATGAGTCAACCACAACGCTGAGTCAACCACAACGCTGAGTCAATCACAACGCTGAGTCAACCACAACGCTGAGTCAATCACAACGCTGAGTCAACCACAACGATGAGTCAACCACAACGATGAGTCAATCACAACGATGAGTCAACCACAACGCTGAGTCAACCACAACGCTGTGTCAATCACAACGATGAGGCAACCACAACGATGAGTCAACCACAACGATGAGTCAACCACAACGATGAGTCAACCACAACGATGAGTCAACCACAACGATGAGTCAACCACAACGATGAGTCAACCACAACGATGAGGCAACCACAACGATGAGGCAACCACAACGATGAGGCAACCACAACGATGAGGCAACCACAACGATGAGTCAACACAACGATGAGTCAACCACAACGCTGAGTCAACCCAACCTGTGTCAATCACAACGATGAGCACCACAACGATGAGTCAACCACAACGATGAGTCAACCACAACGATGAGTCAACCACAACGATGAGTCAACCACAACGATGAGTCACCACAACGATGAGTCAACCACAACGATGAGTCAACCACAACGATGGGCAACCACAACGATGAGGCAACCACAACGATGAGGCAACCACAACGATGAGTCAACCACAACGATGAGTCAACCACAACGATGAGTCAACCACAACGATGAGTCAACCACAATACTGAGTCAACCACAACGATGAGTCAACCACAACGATGAGTCAACCACAATACTGAGTCAACCACACACATCAGTGTGTTAACAGTAACATGATAGAAAAATAAACACAAATGTAGCATAATGTGATCCTTTATTGACGTTTCGCCCACACAGTGGGCTTCATTAAGTCACAAACAGATCCACTTTGGTATAGAATACTTTGAGTATATATAAGGCGAGTCAGGTGGAGGATGTTGGGTAGGAAGTATAAGGGATGGCAGGACCGTCGTGGGTCATATGATGAATCGCATCTGCAGCTTTTGGTCATCTGACTGAGGCCTTCCACCGGCTTACCCCTCCATCCCTTTAAAAATAAAGGTTATGATTATGCTTGCTTTTTAATGGCATCTTCTTATCTGACTCCAGTATAAGCCCACGTCTTGCTCTCTGTCAGTCATCAAGACTACGATACTGAACGTCTGCTCCTAGCATGAGAGACTCATTACCTCATCTACCTCTTCAGTCTTCTGTATTGAATTGATAAAGCCATTGGTGGGCGAAACGTCTACAGAATAAAGATACCCAGATGTTGCACATGTATTTAATTCATCAAGGAGGAAGTAGACAGGACGTTGGACTTCGTGCTGATAGCACAAAAAGTTTGACTGAAGAGACCATCGACTAGGAGGCCTGGTCTGGGACCTGGCCGCGGGGGCGATGCCCCCTTCCAATCAACAACAGACAACTCTGCAGCCCAGACACCATCTCTCCACTGCCTTGGCTGCTAGGTCACCCCGTAGGTCAAACAGCGCATGGGGAATGAAAATGCTACTTACATTACTTAACATATCTTCTTCCCTCCCTTTGTCACCTCTTCCTTCCCTTCTTTTTCTTCTTCCTGCTGCTGCTGCTGCTGCTGCTGCTGCTGCTGCTCAGGCAGACCACTGGGGACTGCCATACACAATTGATCGTGACATTTCAGAACCTTTAGAATCAGTCATGGAACTTTACCACAATACACCACACTACCACATTATTGATGAGTGTTGTCTTGTGAGCCAGAGAGAGAGAGAAAGAGAGAGAGAGAGAATGCAGAAAGAAGAATGGCTAAAAGGATAGAAAAAAGCCCCTACAGAAGGAAGTACAGAGCGCCTGAGTGAGAGCTCACAGGAAAAATTAAAGAAGGAAACATGATATAATTTACGTCAGCTGGAGCAGGTGGTTACTGAGCTGTGTGAGACTAAACTCACACTGTCATGCTCATTATGCTATACACACACAGTGTGAGACTAAGAAAGGGGCACAAAGAAAGAAGGGGGCACAAAGAAAGAAGGGGGCACAAAGAAAGAAGGGGGCACAAAGAAAGAAGGGGCACAAAGAAAGAAGGGGCACAAAGAAAGAAGGGGGCCACAGAAATCAGCATCAGGCAGAGAAGGGACAAATATAAGGATCTGGAGCAACACAAATCTCCTATATTAAAGTGGCGAAATTTCGTAAGAAACTTTGCAGAAGTCGTGTGGCAAAAATATCTGCGGCCTGTCTGAAATGTGGGTGGCAGGGGTGGGTGGGAAGGGTGGGTGGTAGGTGTGGGTGGGAAGGGTATTGTAGCCAAGGAGTTTACCAAAAGATGGGTGCCAAGGAGGGGGTAACGAGAGTGGGCGGAACGGTCTAGCAGCAAGGAAGACCAGGAAAGATGGGCGGCAAGAGTGGGCGGCGGGCGGCTAAGGTGGAAAAAAACGAGAGCTATAAATCACAGGAAATATGAAGTTGTGGGTGCAAGCATAGCAGAGAAAACTGTCTACCATAAAAAAAATTCTTGAAGGTGTGAGAGCGGCAGAGTTGAAGCAAGTGTCTTGCTGTGTTGTCTGGAGCCTTGATAAGAACACTACTGTCATCATCCTGCTGTGTTGTCTGGAGCCTTGATAAGAACATTACTCTGTCATCATCCTGCTGTGTTGTCTGGAGCCTTGATAAGAACACTACTCTGTCATCCTCCTGCTGTGTTGTCTGGAGCCTTGATAAGAACACTACTCTGTCATCATCCTGCTGTGTTGTCTGGAGCCTTGATAAGAACACTACTCTGTCATCATCTTGCTGTGTTGTCTGGAGCCTTGATAAGAACACTACTCTGTCATCATCTTGCTGTGTTGTCTGGAGCCTTGATAAGAACACTACTCTGTCATCATATTGCTGTGTTGTCTGGAGCCTTGATAAGAACACTACTCTGTCATCATCCTGCTGTGTTGTCTGGAGCCTTGATAAGAACACTACTCTGTCATCATCCTGCTGTGTTGTCTGGAGCCTTGATAAGAACATTACTCTGTCATCATCCTGCTGTGTTGTCTGGAGCCTTGATAAGAACACTACTCTGTCATGACCCCTCATCAGTTAAACAAGAGTGAGGCCGGAGAGATGAAAGTCGTGACATCCACCTGGATACCTTCTGGGATCCTCTTCTGCTGTAGAGGATCCCAGAAGGGGATCGAAATATACAGACCAATTAATCTTCTGTATTTCTGTCTCCACGAGGGTTATTAATGAGCATTGACAAGTATTCCTCACATTTTAGTTATTCATATATATATATATATAGATATATATATATATATATATCTCCATGGGGAAGTGGAATAGAATTCTTCCTCCGTAACCCATGCGTGTCGTAAGAGGCGACTAAAATGCCGGGAGCAAGGGGCTAGTAACCCCTTCTGTATATTACTAAATGTAAAAGGAGAAACTTTCGTTTTTCCTTTTGGGCCACCCTGCCTCAGTGGGAAACGGCCGACGTGTTGAAAGAAAGATATATATATATATATATATATATATATATATATATATATATATATCTCGAATGGAAAATCAAACCATACCGATAAAAATATATATTAAAAGTTAGTGGCCACATTCTAAAGGAGCAACACCGAAAACTGCGAAGCGGGGAAAAAAAACGAGGACTATTGGGGACAAAAAACGAGAAATATTTGCGGTACATGAACGCAAGTATAAGTAGCGTCGCTCTTGGAGAAATACAGTTATCTGGAAAGCATAAACTGAGGTAGAGAAGCGAAGAAAAACACTGGGGATAAACATGAATCTGAGGCGTGTACGGCTGGCTGGCTCCAGTAATATCCCCGTCGTGAACGCCAGTGTCCGGGCAGCGTGAAGGCTGCAAATTGGCTCCTTGCTTGCTTTTATGTAGAGAAAAGACCCTTGTGGGGGGTTTAGCTTGGAAGATGGAATATACTAAGAATGAATTTTGAGAGGGTAATGTCGCTAGGGAGAAAGAGAGAGCCAGGAGCTTAACCCAAGCAAGTGCATCCAGGTAGTGACTTTGGGCAACAGCAACGTCAATTTGACTGCTCTGGTGAGCACACGTCGTTTAGAAGATATTCCTTCACGTCCGTCTTCAAAAAAACATTAACCTTATCCGAATTTTTTTTTTTTAAATGTATAGTGACACAAATGTAACGAAGAACAGAATTACAATATAACTGCAGGAACAAATCATCGCGATCCCACACATGGAGGCTGAAATCAGACGAGGTTTCTGTCAGCCCAAGACCATTATTACTACTACTACTAATAATAATAATTTTATTCTTCAAGTAGTTAGAGATACAAAGTTTCTGTGTTTATTTCTTACATGAAAAAAGCCAGTAACTGTGGAAGGTCACTTCACGAGTGTGGGTGGAAATAGTGCAAGCGAGGAGAAGACGAGATGGTGACCAGTCAGATCAGGTCACTGGTGGTCTGATGACTGAACATTTTATATATGTAAGAGTCTTGAGGGCTGGATTGTCCATCAGCAGATGCCCAGACCAGATGCACTAGTGAACTCTACTAACCTAGATGAAACATTTGACAGGAGGCAAACTTCTACACGGGATCATTCAGCACAGGGTACCAGAGCTGGAACACCGAAGATGAGAACTAGGAACACCAGAGTTGGAACACCGAAGATGAGAACTAGGAACACCAGAGTTGGAACACCGAAGATGAGAACGAGGAACACCAGAGTTGGAACACCAAAGATGAGAACGAGGAATACCAGAGATAAGAGCTCCAGTCAGCGTAACAGTATCACAGTGTCATGAGTTTTGAGAAGATACCATCATTCATCTTCAGAAACTCCTCCTTCATTTCCTCCCTTTTTCTTACTCTCCATTCTTCCTTTACTTTTTCTTTTTTTGGCTTTCATTGGCTCTCTTCCCTCTCTTAATTTTCTCTCTCTTCTGCCATGAAGTTTCCTGCCCTAGCTAGAATCATGGTCGAGTTTTGAAGAAATGAATCAGTTGAAGACCAAGATTTTATTAGTTATCCCCCAAAGGTGCACCTTGAAATTAGTTATCCCTGAAGGTGCACCTTGAAATTATAGTTATCCCTGAAGGTGTACCTTGAAATTAGTTATCCCTGAAGGTGTACCTTGAAATTAGTTATCCCTGAAGGTGTACCTTGAAATTAGTTATCCCTGAAGGTGTACCTTGAAATTAGTTATCCCTGAAGGTGTACCTTGAAATTAGTTATCCCTGAAGGTGCACCTTGAAATTAGTTATCCCTGAAGGTGCACCTTGAAATTAGTTATCCCTGAAGGTGCACCTTGAAATTAGTTATCCCTGAAGGTGCACCTTGAAATTAGTTATCCCTGAAGGTGCACCTTGAAATTAGTTATCCCTGAAGGTGCACCTTAAAATTAGTTATCCCTGAAGGTGTACCTTGAAATTAGTTATCCCTGAAGGTGCACCTTGAAATTAGTTATCCCTGAAGGTGTACCTTGAAATTAGTTATCCCTGAAGGTGCACCTTGAAATTAGTTATCCCTGAAGGTGTACCTTGAAATTAGTTATCCCTGAAGGTGTACCTTGAAAATAATTTACAATAATTTTCCTCCTTCCAAGGTTTTTTATTATAACTTAGAATGCCTCATCCGATCAGCTTCAAATTTTCAGCACTGCCTTACAGTAACTAGGGAAAGGCTCAGGCAACTTTTGGTAAGTGCAGGCGCCCTCTGGTCAAATTATCACATGGTTTTAATGTGATAACTTGAGAAAGCCTCCTGTGTTCAGCTTCAGAATTACAACACTGATGTATCTTACTTAGGAGGTTGAATCGGAGTTTTATCAGTGTAGACAGTATGCTTACCTGTTTCACACACCTCCGGATAAGGGAAATTGCTGGCCTATGGCCTAGTTTTGACAAGTGCCCGGAAGAGGACATGCACCTAGTTAATATCAAAGCTCCTCCTCCCTTAGGAACTGGCTTCGGCCAGTGAGGTACAACAATTCTTTCCCAAGGAGCCATCATGGCTTTCAGCAGTCCTGCATACACTATATTGTGTAACTAGACAATAAAGCCCAACTCTAGTCTACAGGTGAATATGTAACCTCCACGCTATCGCTCCTGCATATCCAGCACCTATCTACACACAAGACCTATAACATCAGATAGTGTTCATACTTACAAGGTTGAGAGCGTTATCAGAATGTGTTGATACCAGTTTAACCTAATAAAGCTCTACACAACAAAATGCAGTCACGATAAAAGCTCACTAAGCACGTAAGCTTACTCAGCACCCGTCTACTCTTGTACCGCCACAGTGTCTTCTATACAGTCCCGTCTTAGGGTATTCTACGCTATTTCTATAACTGTCTTGCAATTTAAGTTGGCTTTTTAAAAGGGTACTTTTGTTGTGTGTGACTAGAGGAAGTCTGGCCTCCGCAGGAACTCTGATTCTAGCCTGATGAAGGAGTGGGCCGCGGGGGCGTTGACCCCGGGAACACCCTCCAGATAGCCCATCTTCAGGAGTGATAAGACTCCTTCTCACTGATAAAATATATCATTACAGGAGAATTTAATACCCCGACGGGGCCAACAACCTGTTCGCTCACACGTTTTTCACACGATATTTTAACACACTTTTCTACTCTTTCTTCTTCGTTTTGACCCCACCTGACCCCACCCAAGCTTATTACCTGATCCGGACCCCCCATCCCACACCTGCCTATCCTGTCCACACCTCTTTTCTCCTCACTTATCTCCCTATTCTTCCCCCCCTTCCTCAAGGAGGTGCTTCCTTGAGGAGTGAGATGGGGAGGTGGAGACAATCTCATCGCCTCCCATTCACCAGCTGCTGTGCGATCCTTACGGGTTTAGGTCTTCCAAGGATTAAAATTAATAAATCTATCTCCGCTTCCCTCACCTCCAGCATCCCTCACCACCAGCATCCCTCACCACCAGTATCCTTCCCCACCAGCATCCCTCACCTCCAGCATCCCTCACCTCCAGCATCCCTCACCTCCAGCATCCCTCACCTCCAGCATCCCTCACCACCAGTATCCTTCACCACCAGCATCCCTCACCACCAGCATCCCTCACCTCCAGCATCCCTCACCACCAGTATCCTTCACCTCCAGCATCCCTCACCACCAGTATAACTCACAACCAGTATCCCTCACACCAACATCCTTCACCACCAGTATCCCTAACCACCAACATCCCTCACCACCAACATCCCTCACCACCAGTATCCCTCACCACCATCCCTCACCACCAGTATCCCTCACCGCCAGTATCCCTCACCGCCAGTATCCCTCACCGCCAGTATCCCTCACCGCCAGTATCCCTCACCGCCAGTATCCCTCACCACCAACATCCCTCACCGCCAGTATCCCTCACCACCAACATCCCTCACCACCAGTATCCCTCACCACCAGTATCCCTCACCACCAGCATCCCTCACCACCAGTATCCCTCACCTGGCCGTCATGTATCAGTCTTGTACATCTAGCTACTCCACTACCCTCCTCCCCGACTCCACTCACTTAATCTTAAGTACCTCTTACACGCCTCCCAGCTGGATGTAACTGACGTGTCGCCCACCATAACAGAAACGAGACACTGCTCAAGAAAGTTGACGTTTATCAACTTTCGCCCTCTACACAGAGCGAAACACTGCCCTTATGAAGAGCTGCCTCCGCTACCTGTGTTTTTCTTCACCTCCAAATATAAATTCAAAATAAGTCGTAAACGATTGTCATTGAATAAACAGAAGAATGGGATTCGAACCGTGGTCCTTGTATGTACCGGGCCCAAGCTGTACCACTGAACCAACGAAATTTAGTGGTACAGCGGTGAACCTGCTACATGCATCTAACATATATGTTGATATACTTAAATGTACTAGTGTTAGGTACACGGCTCTTGCTCCAACCTTGTGAACTATCTCACAGATGAAGGCAACCTTGTGAACTATCTCACAGATGAAGGCAACCTTGTGAACTATCTCACAGATGAAGGCAACCTTGTGAACTATCTCACAGATGAAGGCAACCTTGTGAACTATCTCACAGATGAAGGCAACCTTGTGAACTATCTCACAGATGAAGGCAACCTTGTGAACTATCTCACAGATGAAGGCAACCTTGTGAACTATCTCACAGATGAAGGCAACCTTGTGAACTATCTCACAGATGAAGGCAACCTTGTGAACTATCTCACAGATGAAGGCAACCTTGTGAACTATCTCACAGATGAAGGCAACCTTGTGAACTATCTCACAGATGAAGGCAACCTTGTGAACTATCTCACAGATGAAGGCAACCTTGTGAACTATCTCACAGATGAAGACAACCTTGTGAACTATCTCACAGATGAAGGCAACCTTGTGAACTATCTCACAGATGAAGGCAACCTTGTGAACTATCTCACAGATGAAGACAACTTCACGAAACAGATGAATTAATATCGTTATTAAAAAAATAAAACTCAACCACCATATAATATTCCACAGAACATTACTGACACTTATCACTCTTTATTCCCTCGGTTATCATGGTTCGTATCATGGTTCGGTTATCGTGGCTCAGTTATTGTGGTTATCATGGCTCAAGTTATCGTGGTTCAGTTATCGTGGCTCGGTTATCGTGGTTCGGTTATCGTGGTCGGTTATCGTGGTTCGGTTATCGTGGCTCGGTTATCGTGGCTCGGTTATCGTGGCTCAGTTATCGTGGCTCACTTATCGTGGCTCACTTATCGTGGCTCACTTATCGTGGCTCACTTATCGTGGCTCACTTATCGTGGCTCACTTATCGTGGCTCACTTATCGTGGCTCACTTATCGTGGCTCACTTATCGTGGCTCACTTATCGTGGCTCACTTATCGTGGCTCACTTATCGTGGCTCACTTATCGTGGCTCACTTATCGTGGCTCAGTTATCGTGGTTCAGTTATCGTGGTTCAGTTATCGTGGTTCAGTTATCGTGGTTCAGTTATCGTGGTTCAGTTATCGTGGTTCAGTTATCGGGGCTCAGTTGTATTTCGTTTCCTGGTGATCAAATTGTCATTAGGGAAATTAATTTTATTGGGCAATTTTGGATAGAAAACGAAGCAGTGGCAAGTGCTGAGGTGTGGAAAGGTTTGACGCTCGGAGGAAGAGGTCTATGGACGCTCGGAGAAGGGTCTATACGGACGCTCGGGAGGAAGGGGCTATACGACGCTCGGGAGAAGGGTGCTATCGACGCTCGGGAGGAAGGGGGTCTATACGGACGCTCGGGGAGGAAGGGGGGTCTATACGGACGCTCGGGAGGAAGGGGGTCTATACGGACGCTCGGGGAGGAAGGGGTCTATACGGACGCTCGGGAGGAAGGGGTGGTCTATACGGACGCTCGGGAGGAAGGGGGGTCTATACGGACGCTCGGGAGGAAGGGGTGGTCTATACGGACGCTCGGGAGGAAGGGGGGTCTATACGGACGCTCGGGGAGGAAGGGGGACGCAAATGCGAACGTAGAGTGGGGAGGGAACACGGAGGTTTCAATAATAATTTTGCTATTTCTGTGTTTATTTTCTTTAGTTCCTTATCCGTTTATCTGTGTCCATTTACTGATTGATTCAAGTGAGTGGCAGAGCTTCTTTGTTTAAGGAATATATTACGTTACTAAAGTTATACGAGTATAGTTACCTGAAGATCACCACGACCAACATCACCAATCATCACCACCACGACCAACATCACCAATCATCACCACCACGACCAACATCACCACCAGTACACAGGGAGAGCAAGAGGACGCACAAAACACAGCAAGAACGGTATAAAAACAAGAGTGGTTTCAGGCACACAACATCAACATAACACACACAAGACATGTCTAACATCGCTCCATCACTCATGGAATTACCACTGGCTCAAGTGAAACTAGTGTGCATGGTACAAGGCCTAATTAATCCTATACCTCATCTATTTAAGCCTCCACTTAATCCTTAATCCTCCTCTTCCTCCTCAATATACAAGCTTATCATTTTGGTCCGCACTGAACAGTTGTCAAGTGCAGGACTTACAGCTTCTTGAAACTCGAGTAAGAGTCAGCGTCAAGTGGCAGCTGCATCATGCAGTCAGTATCTAATGAAAAATAAAGTTATATAAAAAGTTTACAGGCATATATACAAATTAATTAAGCAAAACGAGCTAAAAGCAACAAAAACTATAAACATTAAAGTTATCTTCATTAGAAGATTGAGATGAGATTCGATACAACAAAAACAAGGTCATAAGAACCTCTGAGGATGTGAAGACAAGACAGTACAGTCTTAAACTGCCAGTGTATTTATCTGTGAGAAAGCAGCAAACTGGTAAAGGGTTTACAGCGCCAGGGGAATGGGAGGTAGTGAACTTTGATGGTAACGTACCAGACACCTGCATGTACAGGATAATGGCAGCGACGTACACAATATTCTCCAAGATCAAGAAGGTTGTATTTCAAGGTAATATACACTATTTATGTGATGGTTTTAGTGGGGTTTGAAGCAGCAGCATAGAAGTCATTCCTCACACAGCCAGGCTGAAACAATTCATAACGTCAAGACTGGATGTAATACATCTGATCCGCGTAACCTGCTTCATTGTTAAGAGGCACACACAACAGTACACTTTAGGCAATAATAATAAGCAGGCAACCCCCCCCCCCAACACACACACACACAAACTCATCTACGTATGTCTACTTAACATATATTTATTATATAATTATACTTTAATACTCCGATATGGAAAACGTGAGGAAATTAAAATCTCATCGGAGTATAAAACAAATTCCAACTACACAATAGAGCGAAAAACTAACGTCAAAGACCTGGGAGTGATCATGACAGAAGATCTCACCTTCAAGGACCATAACACTGTAGCAATCGCATCTGCCAGAAAAATGACAGGATGGATAATGAGAACCTTCAAAACCAGGGATGCCAAGCCCATGTTGACACTTTTCAGGTCGCTTGTTCTATCTAGGCTGGAATATTGCTGCACACTAACTGCACCTTTCAAGGCGGGTGAAATTGCCTTCACGGCACGCATAACTGCAATAAACCACCTCAATTACTGGGAACGCTTGAAGTTCCTAAACCTGTACTCCCTGGAACGCAGACGGGAGAGATACATTATTATATACACTTGGAAAATCCTAGAGGGATTAGTACCAAACTTGCACACGAGTGTCACTCCCTACGAAAGCAAAAGACTCGGCAGACGATGTGACATCCCCCCAATGAAAAGCAGGGGTGCCACTAGCACGTTGAGAGACAACTCAATAAGTGTCAGGGGCCCAAGACTGTTCAACTGCTTCCCAGCATACATAAGGGGGATTACCAATAGACCCCTGGCTGTCTTCAAGCAGGCACTGGACAGGCACCTAAAGTCAGTGCCTGACCAGCCAGGCTGTGGTTCGTACGTTGGACTGCGTGCGGCCAGCAGTAACAGCCTGGTTGATCAGGCTCTGATCCAACATTAGGCCTGGTCACAGACCGGGCCGCGGGGGTGTTGACCCCTGGAACTCTCTCCAGGTAAACTCCAGGTAATACCGAATATAACCTAGGCCTACTACTGACCTTCACAAAGTTACCTCCCATTGTGTTAACATAGATCTGTTACTGGCCCCTAACATTGTTAACCATCTTCTCTGTTAACACAAGCCTGTTACTGGCCCTATCATAGTTACCATCTTAACAGCGGTCATTAAAATCTTCCGAATGAACAAGCAAGGCCTAAGGATCAATACCTCTCCTCACAGCCTAAACTTCAATGCTGTCACCTACCCTTCGTCACAATCAAGCCTTACCTTAATTAATAATACCGTCGAAGGGGGAGGGGGCGTGTGGCGGATGCTCCGTCTCTGGCAAAGCCAATCATGTTGTGGAGAAGCACTAAACCCGTGTGGGTCAAGCAACATCTGGCTAATAGACGGCAATCCGGCGTAATCGGAGGAATGGAAGATAGGACCAGTTCCTTGGGTCAAGGGCACTACTGGGATGGCACACAGGGATGGTAGCACTGAAACATTTACCTCTTCCTATAGTAGTATTAATATTAATTTTATATTAGCATAAATATTATATGTACTATTTTTATTAGTAGAAGTATTGTTAATTATCATTAATGTGAAGTACTAAACCTATTTAGGGTCATTCAGTGCAAGGAGCTGTGGAGGCTGCAGCCTTAGCTAATAACGTCCTGGTCTGACTTCTCAGGTTGGTAAACGATCTTCCTTTAGAAGAAGGCTAGAATTACTCTCTCAAGAACACAGTTGTCAAATTCAAGTGGAGAACCTCTGACAGAATTTCTAGATTTTGCCCCCAGAGTCGAGTTTAAAAGTGAGTGCCACTTATCCATTCCACTACAAAAGATTAAAAAAAAAAATGTTTGGGAGATTTGGAGGCAAATGGAACGTAATTATATTTCCCCCATATGTCCTTCACTTCTAGTTTCATACAGTACTGATTTTTCAGGAACGTATCCCACACGTTATGAGTTTACTTGTAAAATATGAAAATACAGTTCTGGGTACATTTACTAGCCAGACAGTAGACCATCCACTGGTGTGGACAGTAGACCATCCACTGGTGTGGACAGTAGACCATCCACTGGTGTGGAGAGTAGACCATCCACTGGTGTGGAGAGTAGACCATCCACTGGTGTGGAGAGTAGACCATCCACTGGTGTGGAGAGTAGACCATCCACTGGTGTGGAGAGTAGACCATCCACTGGTGTGGAGAGTAGACCATCCACTGGTGTGGAGAGTAGACCATCCACTGGTGTGGACAGTAGACCATCCACTGGTGTGGACAGTAGACCATCCACTGGTGTGGACAGTAGACCATCCACTGGTGTGGAGAGTAGACCATCCACTGGTGTGGAGAGTAGACCATCCACTGGTGTGGCTCATACATTCCTGGTTGTTCCACTACAAGTATCACTACCTTCACAACACCCACTCATGTATTTGTCTAACCTATTTTTAAAAGTACACAACGTTTTAGCTTCAATGACGCTACTAGAATATTCAGTATAAGAGAATGTTAATGTTTACAAGATGAGACTAGGCTTCAGGTGGAGCCTAAGATCGACCCTCGCAATAATTTCAACATTAAGACGTAGTGATCTTAATCTCTTCCTCCATCAAGCTCGGCTCCAGTCACGGTGCTGTGATCAGTTGCAGTCACGGTGCTGTGATCAGTTGCAGTCACGGTGCTGTGATCAGTTGCAGTCACGGTGCTGTGATCAGCTGCAGTCACGGTGCTGTGATCAGCTGCAGTCACGGTGCTGTGATCAGCTGCAGTCACGGTGCTGTGATCAGCTGCAGTCACGGTGCTGTGATCAGCTGCAGTCACGGTGCTGTGATCAGCTGCAGTCACGGTGCTGTGATCAGTTGCAGTCACGGTGCTGTGATCAGTTGCAGTCACGGTGCTGTGATCAGTTATCGTCACGGTGCTGTGATCAGTTATCGTCACGGTGCTGTGATCAGTTATCGTCACGGTGCTGTGATCAGTTATCGTCACGGTGCTGTGATCAGTTATCGTCACGGTGCTGTGATCCAAGTTATCGTCACGGTGCTGTGATCAGTTATCGTCACGGTGCTGTGATCAGTTATCGTCACGGTGCTGTGATCAGTTATCGTCACGGTGCTGTGATCAGTTATCGTCACGGTGCTGTGATCAGTTATCGTCACGGTGCTGTGATCAGTTATCGTCACGGTGCTGTGATGCCAACCTCGGTCTTGATCTCTGACCCATTTTGACCTCCGTGCCCACTACCCTCTGCCCCGCCCTCACTGCACCTGGCCTCTAAATTAACCCACTCAACCTGATGAGTGGGAGGCTGAGCACCTGGGAGAGGGAAGAGTGAGGGAAGTGGAAGGGATGAGGGGAGATAAAGGTGTGGGAATGAAGGGACAAGGGGAGGATAGAGAAGTAGAGGGGAGGATAGAGAAATAGAGGAAAGGATAGAGAAGTAGAGGAAAGGATAGAGAAGTAGAGGAAAGGATAGAGAAGTAGAGGAAAGGATAGAGAAGTAGAGGAGAGGATAGAGAAGTAGAGGAGAGGATAGAGAAGTAGAGGAGAGGATAGAGAAGTAGAGGAGAGGATAGAGAAGTAGAGGAGAGGATAGAAGCACTATAGGTAGAAACAGTTGCAACTAGGCAGGTAAGTTTATACAGCCTCATCATAATAAATAACATAACAGGTTGATGATAAAATGAGAAAATAAGAGACAACTAAGTTAAAACTTCCATTATATACCACCAGGTGGCTACACCTGTGCTCTATATCATTATTCACATCGACTCTAAATTAAGTAAATTATGTATTTGATAATTATGAATGACGTAAACTACTTGATAGTTTGAAATAAAGTAACTATGTTGTATTTACTCACTATCTGTATTTTGAATTTTTTTTCAACACTAATGAAAGTGTGTGTGTGTGTGTGTGTGTGTGTGTGTGTGTGTGTGTGTGTACTTACCTATTTGTGGTTGCAGGGGTCGAGACTCAGTTCCTGGCCCAGCCTCTTCACTGACCGCTACTAGGCCCTCTTTCTCCCTGCTCCATGAGCTTAATCATACCTCGTCTTTATGTATGGTTCCTGCCTCCACTACGTCACTTGCCAGACTATTCCACTTCCTGATAACTCTGTGACTGAAGAAATACTTCCTAACATCCGTTTGACTCGTATGAGTCTTCAACTTCCAATTGTGACCCCTTGTTTCTGTGTCCCCTTTCTGGAACATCCTGTCTCTATCCACCTTGTCTATTCCACGCAGTATTTTGTATGTTGTTATTATGTCTCCCCTAACCCTTTTGTCCTCCAGTGTCGTCAGGCCGATTTCCCTTAACCTTTCTTCGTTGGACATTCCCCTTGGCTCTGGAACTAGCCTTGTTGCAAACCTTTGCACTTTCTCTAATTTCTTGACGTGCTTGACCAGGTGTGGGTTCCAGACTGGTGCTGCATACTCTAGTATGGGCATGACATACAGTGTACAGTGTCTTGAACGATTCCTTACTGAGGTATCGGAACGCTATTCTCAGGTTTGCCAGGCGCCCATATGCTGCAGTTATCTGGTTGATGTGTGCTTCCGGAGACGTGCTCGGTATTATACTCACCCCAAGATCTTTCTCCTTGGGTGAGGTTTGCAGTCTTTGGCCACCTAGCCTATACTCAGTCTGCGATCTTCTTTGCCCTACCCCGATCTTCATGTCTTTGCATTTGGCGGGGTTAAAATCGAATAGCCAGTTGCAGGACCATGTGTCCAACCTGTCTAGGTATCTTTGTAGTCCTGCCTGATCTTCATCTGATTTGATTCTTCTCATTAACTTCACATCGTCTGCAAACAGGGACACTTCGGAGTCTATCCCTTCCGTCATGTCATTCACATATACCAAGAACAGCACTGGTCCTAGGACTGACCCCTGTGGAACCCCACTCGTCACAGGCGCCCATTGTGATACCTCATCTCGTACCATGACTCGTTGTTGCCTCCCTGTCAGGTATTCTCTGATCCATTGCAGTGCCTTTCCTGTTATACGTGCCTGATCCTCTAGCTTCTGCACTAATCTCCTGTGGGAAACTGTGTCGAAGGCCTTCTTGCTGTCCAAGAAGATGCAGTCAACCCACCCCTCTCTCTCGTGTCTTACTTCAGTTACCTTGTCATAAAACTCCAAAAGGTTTGTGACACAGGATTTGCCTTCCATGAATCCGTGCTGGTTGTCGTTTATAATCTTGTTCCGTTTCAGGTGCTCCACCACTCTCCTCCTGATAATCTTCTCCATGACTTTGCACACTATACACGTCAGTGACACTGGTCTGTAGTTTAGTGCCTCGTTTGTGTGTGTGTGTGTGTGTGTGTGTGTGTGTGTGTGTGTGTGTGTGTGTGTGTGTGTGTGCTCGCCTGTTTGTTGTTGCAGGGGTCGAGTCTTGGCTCCTGGCCTCTTAACTTGCAATTTGTTGGGTTTGCTTGCTCATAGCCTCGTGAGCCCTGTTATATATATCCTTAAAACTATGTATGGAGCTGCCTCCATTACGACCTCGCTCAGATTATTTACCTTCTTGACTACCCCCAGGCTGAACACTTCCTGACTACCCCCAGGCTGAACACTTCCTGACTACCCCCAGGCTGAACACTTCCTGACTACCCCTAGGCCGAACACTTCCTGACTACCCCCAGGCCGAACACTTCCTGACTACCCCAGGCCGAACACTTCCTGACTACCCCAGGCTGAACACTTCCTGACTACCCCCAGGCCGAACACTTCCTGACTACCCCCAGGCCGAACACTTCCTGACTACCCCCAGGCCGAACACTTCCTGACTACCCCCAGGCCGAACACTTCCTGACTACCCCCAGGCCGAACACTTCCTGACTACCCCCAGGCCGAACACTTCCTGACTACCCCCAGGCTGAACACTTCCTGACTACCCCCAGGCTGAACACTTCCTGACTACCCCAGGCTGAACACTTCCTGACTACCCCAGGCTGAACACTTCCTGACTACCCCAGCGAACACTTCTGACTACCCCAGGCTGAACACTTCCTGACTACCCCAGCTGAACACTTCTGACTACCCCAGGCTGAACACTTCCTGACTACCCCAGGCTGAACACTTCCTGACTACCCCCAGCTGAACACTTCCTGACTACCCCCAGCTGAACACTTCCTGACTACCCCAGCTGAACACTCGACACCCCAGCTGAACACTTCCTGACAAACCCCCAAGCTGAACACTTCCTGACTACCCCAGCTGAACACTTCTGACTACACAACTCATCCCAGCTGAACACTTCTGACTACCCCCAAGCTGAACACTTCCTGACTACCCCAGCTGAACACTTCCTGACTACCCCAGCTGAACACTTCTGACTACCCCCAGCTGAACACTTCTGACTACCCCAGGCTGAACACTTCCTGACTACCCCAGCTGAACACTTCTGACTACCCCAGGCTGAACACTTAATGACTACCCCCAGGCTGAACACTTCCTGACTACCCCAGGCTGAACACTTCCTGACTACCCCCAGCTGAACACTTCCTGACTACCCCAAGCTGAACACTTCCTGACTACCCCAAGCTGAACACTTCCTGACTACCCCAGCTGAACACTTCCTGACTACCCCAGGCTGAACACTTCCTGACTACCCCAGGCGAACACTTCCTGACTACCCCAGGCTGAACACTTCCTGACTACCCCCAAGCTGAACACTTCCTGACTACCCCAAGCTGAACACTTCCTGACTACCCCAGCTGAACACTTCCTGACTACCCCAAGCTGAACACTTCCTGACTACCCCAAGCTGAACACTTCCTGACTACCCCAATGAACACTTCCTGACCCCCAGCTGAACACTTCCTGACTACCCAGGCTGAACACTTCCTACCCAAGCTGAACACTTCCTGACTACCCCAGGCTGAACACTTCCGACTACCCCAGCTGAACACTCCTGACTACCCAAGCTAACACTCCTGATACCGCTGAACACTTCTGACACCCCAGGCTGAACACTTCCTGACTACCCCCAGGCTGAACACTTCCTGACTACCCCAGCTGAACACTTCTGACTACCCAGGCTGAACACTTCCTGACACCGCTGAACACTTCCTGACTACCCCCAAGCTGAACACTTCTGACTACCCAGCTGAACACTTCCTGACTACCCCAGGCTGAACACTTCTGACTACCCCCAGCTGAACACTTCCTGATCCCCCAGGCTGAACACTTCCTGATACCCCAGGCTGAACACTTCCTGACTACCCAGGCTGAACACTCTGAACCCCCAGGCTGAACACTCCTGACACCCCAGGCTGAACACTTCCTGACACCAGGAAACTTCCTGAACCCCAGGCCGAACCTTCCTGACTACCCCAGGCTGAACACTTCCTGACTACCCAGGCTGAACACTTCCTGACTACCCAGGCTGAACACTTCCTGACTACCCAGGCCGAACCTTAATGACTCCCAGGCTGAACACTTCCTGACTACCCCAGGCCGAACACTTATGACTCCCCAGCTGAACACTTCCGACTACCCCAGGCTGAACACTTCCGATACCCCAGGCTGAACACTTCCTGACTACCCCAAGCGAACACTTCTGACTACCCCAAGTGAACACTTCCTGACTACCCCCAGCTGAACACTTCCTGACTACCCAGGCTGAACCTTCACTACCCAAGCTGAACACTTCCTGACTACCCAGCTGAACACTTCCTGACTACCCACTGAACTTCCTGACTCCCCAAGCTGAACATTCTGACTACCCAAGCTGACACTCCTGACTACCCCAAGCTGAACACTTCCTGACTACCCCCAAGCTGAACACTTCCTGACTACCCCCAAGCTGAACACTTCCTGACTACCCCCAGGCTGAACACTTCCTGACTACCCCCAAGCTGAACACTTCCTGACTACCCCCAAGCTGAACACTTCCTGACTACCCCCAAGCTGAACACTTCCTGACTACCCCCAGGCTGAACACTTCCTGACATCCCTGTACCTCACCTGTCTTCTAACTGTGCCCTCGTGTACTTGTTTCCCCGCTTTTCTGTGTATCACTTTGTACCTCCTTATCAAATCCTTCGAGTATTCTGAGTATTCCACGATTTCCCTAGTTATCCTATTCTCTGTCATGAACTTCAGTTCCTTCAGCCTCTCCTCAAAGCTTACACCCCTCCACCCTCCACTCTGGGACAAATCTCGTTGTACATCTCTACACTTTATTTAGCTTTTAAACACGTTACTGGTGATAATTCCGTGATAATGCTGCGTACTCCAAGATGGTTTCTGACATGTGTAGTATATAGGACTGTGAATGACCTCGTCTTCTGGGACCAGCTGTCCCCAGGCCTAGCCCCATTTCCCGCTCCCACGGGGCTCGGCACTTTGTGCTGCCACAAATCCCGCACACACTGGGCTCGAAGGGTGTGGCAGCTGCATAGCAGCAGACGGTGTCAGGAGGTGCAAAGGCAGCAAGCACTACAGGATCCTTTTCCAGCCACACCCCAGCTTTGGGCCGAGGCCCGAGCGCTGGGGAGGCTCAAGAATGCCTCTTGCTGTGAGTGTTGTTGCTGCTGCTACACTTACCGTTGCACTCTGACTGCTCTTAGATTTGTTAAACGAGCACTGGCTACAGTGGTCATTCAGTTGATTTGTACCTCTGGTGATATGCTCGGTACTATGCTCACCCCGAGGTCTTTTTTATACTAGCTCTCTAATTATTGGTTTACTTAATCACAAGGTATATTTTTCACAATGGATTATTACAAAACATCATATACAAGGTCTAAAATACTGACTGAAACAGTAAACAAAGGCAAATATACTTCAGCAAAAAAATACATATATATAATATTCACCGATTTATTAAAATGAAATTTAATTACTTGCAAATCACATAAATCACACAAAATACGCATATACTGTTCACTGATTTTCGAAACTGGCCTGTATGACAGCCCATCACGAATCAGTGATATCCAGTGTGAGTGTGTGCAAAGGGAAGAGACGAAATCAATACTCACTAACATAATGACGCAAGATCAATACTCGCAGCTGAACATTACTAATAACACCACGGAGTGTGAGGCTCCCACTGACAATTCTCAACGATTTCTTATTATCCAGAGGCTAACATATACATACATACATATATATATATATATATATATATATATATATATATATATATATATATATATATATATATAGAGCTCTCTGGTTACTGATGACGACTTGTGTTTATCACTTACCTACGCAGCTGGGCAAGTGATAAGCCTCTCCCCCGCCCTCGTGATCCAGGTGTTTTAATTACGCATCGCCCATCAGGTGCACACCTGATGGGGTTCCCGTGATTGATTCCGTATTTACTCCACCGGATTTGTTTGTGAAAACTCAGTCTGCCTAAACCAAACGTGTGTATATGTCTTGCATACTATTTTAAGCAAATTTCTTGAAGCCGTGCGTTATCTAGGCTAACTTACGTTTTCGTATATAAGCAAAAACTAACCAATTATAACAAATCATAACGTCTGTCAATGTGATCATGCATAAACTTTAGAAATTGTTGAACCACAAACAAAAAAAGGGTTACTTGCTGAGCGTACGTTCAACTGCAGTCAAGGGTATAAACCTGGGTAATAAATACCGACAAATTGGTTTAGAAAAACCCTTGACCAAACACTAGGTCATATTTATTAGAAAACGTTTCTGTCCTGGGACCTTGATCACTTCTAACATGCAGGGGTTCATGTTTATGTAGGTTTGCCAGGACAGGTCCTGGCCTGAGTGAGGTGTGAGTGGCGCATGGTGACGCCGACGATGTCTGGAAACTTCGCTAATCTCAACACCATAGAACATAGAATTGGAAACTACAAAATTTCGAAAGCTTTATCATACATGATACTCAACCCGACAAAGCACCACCTACCCAGCAACACAGGAGATACATGATCCCATTGTCTAACAGTCCTCATGCTAATATGTCATTCTTGAGGTCAGTGTGTGTCACACACACCTCACTCTCAGCTTATATACGCTGCCTTTCTACCTCTGTCTTAGAAGTGGTCAAGATCAGAGGACCGAAACGTTTTCTAATAATGTCCTAGTGTTTGCTCAAGTGTGTTTCTAAAGCAACTATAGTCAAATTAAGTTTTAGTGTCACAGTCATACGTGTGACGTTCATAGCCAGATATACTAAGAACATAAGAATGGAGGAACACTGCAGTAGGCCTACTGGCCCATACAAGGCAGGTCCTCTCAAACCTAAACATTCCCATTCATGTTAAGCAAAAGGAAACAAGTGCAACTAATGTGACATTTTATTGTGGCAACAATAAATGTGGGTAATTCTACCAACATTAATACATTCCCACCCACGTACTTGTCCACCCCCCTCCCTAAGCTACCCAAGAATTTGCTTCAGTACCTCAGGTACTGAAGCACCTGGTCTGCTGAGGAAGTATCACTGGGTATCCCTGAAGTATATATGAATACCCACAAAAAGGAGAATTAAGACACATGTGCAACATCTGGGTATCTTTATTTGTAGAGGTTTCGCCCACCAGTGGCTTTATCAATACAAGGACATAATGTGAAGACTGTAGAACTATATACAAAAGATGAGGTAATCAGTCCCTCGCTGGACTCGATGTGTTCAGTCCATCAGTCTTGAAGAAAGTACAACATTGATGGACTGAATATATCGAGTCCAGGCTGAGGACTGATTACCTCAAACTCCTCCTGATCTTCGACCATTCTTCTTTGTATTGGACTGATGAAGCCACTGTGTGGCGAAACGTTTCCTCAATAAAAATACCCAAGTGTTGCATATGTGTCTAATTTATTAACTTGTCGGTTTCTAAAAAAATTATCACATTTCTGTCAACCATTATGATTTTGGTTTGCGTGTCATAACTTGAGAATGCCTCCCCCGATCGCCTTCAACTTCCACCACTTTTGTATCCTAGGGGGAGGGCAGTAACGCCGTTTGATACAAAGGCGAGGGTAGCTCCAACTCCTTGCATCAAGAACCCATAACCACCATCATGAGGATGTGTCACAGGAGTGCCAACCTATTTCCCCCCTCCCCCTGACCTACATGCCACCAGGGTTACCAACCACAGATACAAGAGTGTCACATGATACCTGGGGAGAGGGGGGTGGGTGGCCCTCAACATGGGGGCGAGATAACGCCAATAACAGGGCCACTATCAGCGCCACTATCAGTGCCAATATTGACCCAAGATGTGAGTGCGCTGGTGACCCCTTGATAAATATGTGTACATGGGAGGAACCTTTGCTGTTACCTGTTACCTAGTGTTACTTTTTGTTAGTGTTACCTGATTTTATAGTGTTACCTGGTGTTATATAGTATTACTTGGTGTCAGTGTTACCTAGTGTTATGCATTGTTACTTGGTGTTAGTGTTACCTGGTGTTATATAGTGTTACCTGGTATTATATACTGTTACCCAGTGCTATATACTGCTACCTGGTGCTATATAATTGTTAGATAACTGCTAGAGGAACGGGGGATAAGGAGGGAAGGTGGGAGGGATGGTGGCTGGAATAGAAGAGATGGATAGGAAGGAAGGGCTGTAAGGTAGGCGAAATAAACGGTAAGATAGAGGGTGAATAGGATGAGCTGGGTGAGGAATTAAAGGCGGATGAAGTGGAAAGAGGGAAGGTTGTTGGGAGGGATGGAGGGTAGGTGGCTAGATACAAGATAAGAGGATTGGACTGTACCTCTGCCTCTGGTATTAATGTAAGATAACGCCGACCCTTGTTAACACTACCATCAACCTTACCTTGTTATAGTGAACTTGTTATAGTGACCTTTGTTATAGTGGCTGTTATAGTGACCTTGATAGTTACCTTGTTATAGTTATTGGAATCACCCTGTGTTCGTAGGGAGGTCGAACCTGCCCTCTCAGCCCTGCATCTTAAAATCACTTTCTCCCGTTGTTATTGTTTTCTGTCATGCCTGCCTGCCTGCCTGCCTGCCTGCCTGCCTGCCTGCCTGCCTGCCAAACTATGCTGTGTCTGCTTCCACTACTTTCTCATTCAGCTTGTTTCACATTCTAACCACTCTAGGGCTAGAAGATGCTGCCTAACGTTTGTAATGGCAGATTAATAATTGTACTGGCAGTTGTTAATGACTGATAATGGTATACAATACGGACAAGTTCATAAGACACATGTACAACAGTTAGGTATCTTTCTTGCGAAACGTTTCGCCTACACAGTAGACTTCTTCAGTCGAGTACAGGCGTGTCAGAGCTAAAAATCTGAATCCGATCAGAGGATGCATTCTCAGTTTGTGACCTAGAATCTGTGGCATGCTAAGAGTACGTTACATTTTATACGGAGTACGTCACTCACTCGTATAGGCTGCCCTCCCGACCAGCGAACCAGGTGCTAAGGGTATAATGAGCGGGACCCCCTCGTTATGCTAGCATCTTGGTTCAACGCGGTTCTCACCGTGTCTTGCTTGCCTCTCTGTACATATCCTCTGTAAATATTGTACATATTATTGCTGTTTGGCGAAGGTAACATATAGGTATTCACCCTCTGTCCTTTGTTCGTTCCTGGTTTCTACCTCGGTTATGATGTTACAACCAGGTGTGCAGGCCACTAGACTACACAGGTGTTCCTATTAGAATTCAAGAAGTTAAAAGTTAATTAACTTTACTAGTAAACTGGTACATGTGCAGCCTTCACAACCTAAACCAGAGAGGTCGTCATCCTCGTCACAACATTTATCAGTCACAAAAAAATAATGCCGTTCATGAGAGGCCTATTCAAGTTATTTTATGGTAAATTATTATACTAGTGAAATAATATAATTGACAAATTGGGGGGGGGCGCACACACACAAACACACACGAACCCACTTTCTTGCTCCCCTCCCTCCTTCCCCTCCCTCCTTCCCCTCCCCTCCCTCCTTCCCCTGCCTGTATTCCTTTCCCCCTTCGACACAAGACCGACAGTTACCAAACTCGATGGAAAATTGAAACTGAGAGGTAAGCGATATATAAATCTCTTGGGCGTTTGGGTAGGGGAGAGGGAGGGGAGAGGGAGGGGAGAGGGAGGGGAGAGGGAGGGGAGAGGGAGGGGAGAGGGAGGGGAGAGGTGTGTGTAGCACCCCAGAGAGCGTGAGTGTGTGTTATGGAGGAACAGAGAGGGATAATGGAGGTGTGTGTACAGCATCAGTGTAAGAGGGAGTGTGATGGAGGAACTGAGAGATGTGATGGAGGTGTGTACAGCATCACTGAGAGGGAGTTCATATAAGCACAGGATTAAATAATTACAGACAATTAACCAACCCGGATGATGCAGTTCACAGCCTCCACAGTTAAAAACACACTACGTCACTGCTGCGACAAAAAAAAAAATCATGCAGAAATCATTCTAACTCAGTGACTATGGTAGACAAATCAGCTGACACTCAACCGTGTACAAAAACAAGTGGCAGTAAGCGGTGTTCACTATACTTTGATGCAAATTTTGTAAAGGTTAGGAACAACAGTCTCCACAGCACTAGGGAAGGTGAACACAATTTTGCAGTACCTACAGTAGGAGGTCAGAGGCCACAGACACTTGCTACACAGTGATAAAGGAACTGGTTACTTGGAGATGTCCAGGCCACTCTTAGTACACTGTACAACAATATACACACAACAGTATATATAAACTGAATCAGATCGTGAATATTTTAATACCAGAAATCACTTTCCTGTCTTTCTGCAACTATATTCACTAGATATTGTTGGACGCTGTTGTTATATTGTTGTTATACAACAATATAACAACAGCGTCCAAGAATATCTAGTGAATGTAGTTGCAGAAATACACGAGAGTGATTTCTGGAATTGTTAAAATATTCACGATCATCTGATTTAATAATTTTGGCCTTGATTTACTTTTATTAATATCATTAAAGTCGATAATAAGGCCACAAATATTGTGTCCGAGTGTATGTTGTGCGTTGAGGTCCGGGGGTCGATCCCCGGTACGGCTGGAAAAATTAGGACGTATTTCCTTAAGACACCTGCTGCCCCATGTTCGCCCATCAGTAAAATAGGTACTTGGATGTTAGTGGACAGGTGTGGGTCGCATCCTGGGACAAAACTGACCTAATTTGCCCGAAATGCTCTGCATAACAAGAGGCTTTATATACAGTAGTATGCCATTGATGTCAGCTAGGCCTGTATACCTTGTACATGTAGTTGTAGAAATAAAGATGATTATAATTATTAAGAGCATGTTGTTCAGACGTTGAACAAGCAGTGTTCTGCATGAGTGTCTTATATAAAACAAGTTTTTCAACCAATGCGTCTTAAAATATTCCACGTAAAAATAAAGTACGTTTAAAAATAAGTCTCAACGTAACAGCCTGTCATTTATAGCGTAAGTTGGCGGCGGTGAGGAGAGGGAGCGCCAGCCCTGGCGTAAGTCCACATTGTTTACGTTGCACCGAGCACACCACCGCCAGACCTCACTGGACACTAGAACCTGCTCATGCTACCAACTTTCAGTCAGAGCATATTAATCACAGCACCAAGAACCTCCTGCAACTGGTCGTAGAGGCCGTCCAAACCACATTCTTGCAGCATGCGTTACTCCTGACGCACCATACCTCTCTCATGTTTACTGTTAGGTGTTGAAGTGTGCGTAGATGTGTTGTGAATGAGTTCAAGATACACCTTAATGGTGGGACGAGAGTCCTGCCATGGTGACCCTCACCATGTGGGTAAGACTGAGAGCATGAGTGCTGACACCTTACTGGGTGTAGAGAGGGTGTTATACATGTTGTAAACCCTGTGTGTGTGTGTGTGTACTCACCTAGTTGTGGTTGCAAGGGTCGAGTCATAGCTCCTGGCCCCGTGTGTGTGTGTGTACACACGTCTTCCAGCCCTGCACTTATGAGCACAGATCACAAACAAGGTGCCTGGATGGATCGCCCACCAAATTCTTAACTTCATGAACACTTTCCTCTAAATATTCTCGCAACTTCCACAATACCCTGAAACAAGTAATGACTATAATAGTGAGGAAAAAAATATTAAAATTTTGTGCAGGGCGTCTCGGGTCACCGACGCTGTTTCGTGCACAGCATCTCGGGTCACCGACGCTGTTTCGTGCACAGCGTCTCGGGTCACCGACGCTGTTTCGTGCACAGCGTCTCGGGTCGCCGACGTTGTTACGTGCACAGCGTCTCGGGTCACCAACGCTGTTTCGTGCACAGCGTCTCGGGTCGCCGACGCTGTTTCGTGCACAGCGTCTCGGGTCGCCGACGCTGTTTCGTGCACAGCGTCTCGGGTCGCCGACGCTGTTTCGTGCACAGCGTCTCGGGTCGCCGACGCTGTTTCGTGCACAGCGTCTCGGTCGCCGACGCTGTTTCGTGCACAGCGTCTCGGGTCGCCGACGTTGTTTCTGCACAGCGTCTCGGGTCACCGACGCTGTTTCGTGCACAGCGTCTCGGGTCACCGACGCTGTTTCGTGCACAGCGTCTCGGTCACCGACGCTGTTTCGTGCACAGCGTCTCGGGTCACCGACGCTGTTTCGTGCACAGCGTCTCGGTCACCGACGCTGTTTCGTGCACAGCGTCTCGGTCGCCGACGCTGTTTCGTGCACAGCGTCTCGGGTCGCCGACGCTGTTTCGTGCACAGCGTCTGGGTCACCGACGCTGTTTCGTGCACAGCGTCTCGGTCACCGACGCTGTTTCGTGCACAGCGTCTCGGGTCACCGACGCTGTTTCGTGCACAGCGTCTCGGGTCACCGACGCTGTTTCGTGCACAGCGTCTCGGGTCACCGACGTTGTTTCGTGCACAGCGTCTCGGGTCACCGACGTGTTTCGTGCACAGCGTCTCGGGTCGCCGACGCTGTTTCGTGCACAGCGTCTCGGGTCACCGACGCTGTTTCGTGCACAGCGTCTCGGGTCACCGACGCTGTTTCGTGCACAGCGTCTCGGGTCGCCGACGCTGTTTCGTGCACAGCGTCTCGGGTCACCGACGCTGTTTCGTGCACAGCGTCTCGGGTCACCGACGCTGTTTCGTGCACAGCGTCTCGGGTCACCGACGCTGTTTCGTGCACAGCGTCTCGGGTCACCGACGTTGTTTCGTGCACAGCGTCTCGGGTCACCGACGTTGTTTCGTGCACAGCGTCTCGGGTCACCGACGTTGTTTCGTGCACAGCGTCTCGGGTCACCGACGTTGTTTCGTGCACAGCGTCTCGGGTCACCGACGTTGTTTCGTGCACAGCGTCTCGGGTCACCGACGTTGTTTCGTGCACAGCGTCTCGGGTCACCGACGTTGTTTCGTGCAGGTTGAGGAGTCAGTCCCGGGTGTCAGTATGTGTCAGAAATCACACTGGAAATATAATACAGTCAGGTCACAGACCTGGCCACGGGGGCGTTGATCCCCGGAACTCTCTCCAGGTAAACAGTATAATTCTACTGAATAATCAGTTGGCTTCAACTTTACCACGTAACACAGCAGTTATACATAAGTTTATATCTTTGTATCTTTGATGAGTTTCCAGTCTTTCTACTCCCGGGGTCCAGCCATGGGCCAGGCTCGTCTGGTGCTAGCTTGGTCAATCAGGCTGTTGCTGCTGGAAGCCCGTTGCCTCATATATCCATCACAGCCAGGTTGATCTGGCACCTGGTGAGGATACTTGTCCAGTTTCCTTTTGAAGGCTTTTACATTTGTTCCAGCCGTGTTTCTGACATCTTCTGGTAAGATGCTGAATAATCTGGGGCCACGAATGTTGATATAATGTTCCCGTATTGTGCCCACTGCACCCCTACTTTTCACTGAGTTTATTTTGCACTTCCTCCCATATCTCTCTAATATGTTGGTTGGAACAAGACCCTCGAGTACTTTCCAGGTATATATTATCATGTATCTCTCCTTCGCTCCAGTGAGTACATATTTAAGACTTTAGGCGTTCCCAGTAATTTAAATGCTTTACTGGCTCTATGTGGGCAGTACACGATCTTTGTGTCTGTTCCAGTACATTTCTCCGCCCTGAACGAGGCCGTCAACACTGACAACACTTTATACTCAGGCACCTAAAGTCAATACCTGACCAGCCGGGCTGTGGTTCATACATCGGTCTGTGTGCGGCCAACAGTAACAGCCTGGTTGATCAGTCCCTGATCCACCTCGAGGCCTGGTCATGGACTGGGCCGCGGGGGTGTTGACCCCCGGAATACCCTCCAGGTATACTTATATACACGGTAATCATAGATATAAATTATAAACGCACATTCCTTAGTGCCTTGTTGTGCAGGCATTTATATATATATATATATATATATATATATATATATATATATAATTGGTCAATTAGCAAGAACTCATTTAAAATTAAGTCCTTTTTAAAATCTCTTATACATTTAAAGATATATTTTTATTCATTTATGTTAATGTAAAAATTATTAATTTTGTGCCAAAAGAACCTTAGAAAACTTACTTAACCTTATTATAACAAGCTCAATTTAATTTAGCCTAATCCAATTTAATATATTTTAGATAAGTTTACAATGATTTAATAATAAACAAACACAATGAAATTTAGTTTTTCGTTAGGTTCAGAATGATTTTTGCTAAATTATTGTATATACAAATTTTCGGTTGCCTTATTCGGCAAGAGCAGCTTTGCTATTTAAGCCAAAATCGCAAGTTTTACCTATTCGGCACGACATATAAGTACATATGTGGCTATGGAAGCTACATGATTAATATCATTCTCCAGTTTGGAATAAGAGTCTTGAAGAGCAGTGCGCACATTAATGCAGCTACGAACGAGTGGTTTTAAGTAAATAATAATACTGCGACTAACCGGGGATCGACCCCCCAATAATTTAGCCCGACTTTATACAAAGTTAACAGAGCATCATAACAAGCAGTGTCTTAGTTGCCAGGTTTCGTCACCATGATGTGCAAATTTAATTGAGTTTGCAGAAAGTATATGAAGGCAATGTTACTGGATGGATCAGTAGCTATAAGCCGCTTGTGTTATGCATATATGAATAAAGTTCGTGAATACATGAATAATAGCACCAGTTGCCTAAGTTGTAAGCGATCCCTGACATGACACACAAGTTGACGTGTGGCATCTGGCAACAACTGGGTCAGGTTGACACCTCTCGCCATTATTCTTCTCTTGTATAACATGAACTGAAATTTTGACTTAGTTACACCTGGGTATATATAGTGTATTATTTGCTAAATCACAAGGGTGTATAACTCAAGTGTATACAGAGTTTACATTGATTTTTATATTAGTGATTAAAATACCACTCAAGGTGTTGCCTTCATGAAGACTGAAGCCGAGTACCGGAAGCAGAGTCAAGATATTAACGAGGCAAACTACCACAATTTTAGAAATTAAGTTTGCAGATGGACACACACACTTTAGCAACAATCTCAAACTTCTTCTAGGTAGAATATACGCACTGGTCTGGAGTTTCACGACTCCCTCGCCGAGAGTTCTAACCCCACCCGTACCCTGGTTTGTTTGCAATCGTGTTTTTACGATTATCAGAGTAATATTAGTGTTGAAATCTTGAAGGTAATCAGAAGAGGGTTTCTCAGTTCAGAGAATGATGTATATGTCGTGTCGAATAGGTTAAACTGGTCAAGAATTAAATAAACCCAGGAGGAGCAGGTGCGGTGGGACAAAGGAACTTATAAATCGGCCAGACTATTCAACATCTTACAGAAGATATCAACACGCTCCAGTGTCTCAAGAGAAACTGCAAACTTCACCAGGTGCCAGATCAACCAGGCTGTGATGGATATGGGCACGCTCACAACAGCGTGGGCAGACCAGACGAGCTGGCCCATGGCCGGCTCAGAGTAGATACTCGAAACTCAAAGGTATATAAAAGGTAATTAGCAAGAACTCATTTAAAATTAAGTCCTTTCTAAAAAATTCTCTTGTACGTTTAAAGATATATTTTTTCATTTGTGTTAATGTAAAAATTAATAACTTTGTACCAAAAGAACCTTAGAAAACTTACCTAACCTTATTATAACAAGCACAATTTTATTTAGCCTAATCCAACTAAATATATTTTAGACAAGTTTATAATAATTTAATAAACACAATGAAATATATATTATGTTCAGAATGATTTTTGCAAAATTATTGCATACACAAATTTTTGCTTGCCTTATTCGGCAAGAAGATCGTTGTTATTTTAGCCAAAAATCGCAAGTTTTACCTATTCGGCACGACATATACAACACTAACGACAGGACACGTACAGATCTTACTGATGGCAAGAACCTTTCCCCTAATTACGGTAATTTGAAGCCAATAGGATAAGGCATTCTTAAGTTATCAAGGAAATCCTTGGAGGGTAGAGAAGAAAATATAGTCGGGTGGATGACCGGTTCTGTAATAAAGTTGCACGAAAATATATTTTAAGGGCTCGCTGAACTCAAACTTAAAAGCGACGAAAATGCCACACTATTTTACACATTAAATTGATAACTGTATTACACAAATAACCCGCACATAGAAGAGAGGAAACATACGACGACGTATTCCTACACACTTCAATAACACACTTAACCTATGTGGGATACACTAGTCTAAAATATATTTAAAGAGGCTTTTTAAGGTTATCGGTCCCTTTCGAAGAATCCTGGACTATGTAGATAAATGGTTCATTTAAATTAGACACATGTGCAACACTTGGGTATCTTTATTGAGGAGACGTTTCGCCACACAGTGGCTTCATCAGTCCTATAAGGAGAACTGTAAAGATCAGAAGGACTGAGGTAATCAGTCCCTTAGCCTGGAGTCGATGGACTGACAACAATCTTGATGGACTGACTACATCGACTCCAGGCTGAGGGACTGATTACCTCAGACTCTCTCTGATCTTCACAGTTCTCCTCTGTATGGACTGATGAAGCCACTGTGTGGCGAAACGTTCCCTCAATAAAGATACCCAAGTGTTGCACATGTGTTTAATTTATCAATCCTGGAAGGGCTCTTGTGCACATATCAAGAGTTGCATGAACCTTTACCAGTTACAATACGCCGGCGATGAAAATTTGAAGCCCATCGGATGAGTCGTTTTTAAGTTATAAAACAAAAATTTTAAGGAAAAAAATGTCAGGCAACTGTTTATAGGTTACCCTTTAAGGACACCTATAAATACATTGAAATGGATTTAAATCATTCCTTTATACAGTTATTAAACGCGTTACTGGCAAGTTTTATATAATTCTTCCCTGCTGCAGTGTTCTCCATTCGTATGTTCTTAAAAGGTATCGAGGTTAGCAAACAAGTGAAAGAGAACGTCGCAGCGTAGAGCGCAACACTGCTACACCTACCTACAGAAGATCCAATCGTACATGGGTACCTGAAAACCTCTTATTGTTAGAGGATCGAAGTCTGTAAGTGAAAACATACATAAAACAAAGACTGAACACCATACACTACGTGAGGCATCGGGAAAGGTTCGAATCTCATAACAACGATGAGTTACGTTATCGAGTGAGGGAGGAGGGAGGGAGGGAGAGGAGGGAGGAGGGGGAAGAGGAGGGAGGGAGAAGAGGAGGGGGGGAGGGAGGGGGAGAAGAGGAGGGAGGATGAGGGAGAAGAGGAGGGAGGGAGGGGGAGAAGAGGAGGGAGGGATGGAGGGGGAGAAGAGGAGGGAGGATGGAGGGGGAGAAGAGGAGGGAGGGATGGAGGGGGAGAAGAGGAGGAGGAGGGAGGGGAGAAGAGGAGGGAGGGAGGGAGGGGGAGAAGAGGAGGGAGGGAAGGGGAGAAGAGAGGGAGGGTGCTCATGTGGAAATCAGAAATCGATAAGGAGGAACTATTAAAATTTTCCTCACGTCCTCGAAATATGAGCAGCAGGAAGTGAGAGAGAAAGAAAGAGAAAGAAAGAGAAAGAGATAGAGAGGGAGAAAGAGAGAAAGACAGAGAAAGAGAGAGAGATATAAAGGGAGACAGAGACCGACCTCCAGAGTGGAATTTAGAGAAGAACTCCAATCAAACGAAGGAGACAAACAAATTAAACAATACAAAGAGGAACAACGACAAAAAAAACACGACGTCATCAGGGCGTGACAACGAACAAAAACACACACAAAAAAAACATGGAAACAAAGAGAGCTTCAGTATGGTTAGCATTCATACATAGCAGATTTTAACTGGTTAGGGAACTGAAATGGGGAAGCTAGTGGGATGGAAAGATATGGGGGGGCAAATAGCCAGGAGTTGATTGGAAAAGGGGGAAGAGGGGGTAGAGGATGAGAGGTGGGGAATATGAGGAGAAAGAGAAGGGGAGGACAAGTGAAGAAAGATGATGAATTGAAATATGAAGAAAAGAGCAGGAAGTAAAGAGAAAGAAGAAGAAGAGAAAGAAGAGAGGAATAAAAGAAGAGAAAGCAAGGAGAGCAAGAAGAGACGGATTATCAAGAGATAAGCAAGTGCTCAACACATGAAGATACACGCAGTTGCTGCAAACACTAAAGATACACCCGCAGTGTGCTGCTACAACACTGAAGATAAATCACACACTGAAGATACACCAGTGTGCTGCTACAACACTGAAGATACACCGCAGTGTGTGCACAACACTGAAGATACACCAGCAGTGTGCTGTACAACACTGAAGATACACCAGCAGTGTGCTCAAACACTGAAGATACACCGCAGTGTGCTGCAAACTGAAGATCACCGAGGGCAAACACTGAAGATACACCGCAGGTGCTGCTACAACACTGAAGATACACCGCAGTGTGCTGCACAACACTGAAGATACACCCGCAGTGCGCACAACACTGAAGATACACCCGCAATTGACTGCACAACACTGAAGATACACCGCACTGACAACATAACACTGAAGATACACCCGACAGAAGTGCGTACAAGAAGAACGAGGTCAAACACTGAAGAACACCGCAGTGAGACGCATACAACACTGAAGATACACCCGCAGTGTGCTGCTACAACACTGAAGATACACCCGCAGTGTGCTGCTACAACACTGAAGATACACCCGCAGTGTGCTGCTACAACACTGAAGATACACCCGCAGTGTGCTGCTACAACACTGAAGATACACCCGCAGTGTGCTGCTACAACACTGAAGATACACCAGCAGTGTGCTGCTACAACACTGAAGATACACCCGCAGTGTGCTGCTACAACACTGAAGATACACCCGCAGTGTGCTGGTACAACACTGAAGATACACCCGCAGTGGTAACAAAAACTAGCTACGTTTTCCCCAGGATATTCACTGGTGGAAACGTTTTGCCATGAGTGGTTTCATTGGTCACTCGTAGCGAAACGTCTCCTTTAAAAACGTCTCCTGAACTGTGTAGACACGTGTTTCTTTCCACATACCACTGACAACCACACCACTGACAACCACACCACTGACAACCACACCACTGACAACCACACCACTGACAACCACACCACTGACAACCACACCACTGACAACCACACCACTGACAACCACACCACTGACAACCACACCACTGACAACCACACCACTGACAACCATAACACTGACAACCACACCCCTGACAAGAAGGAAGGAAGAAGGGAGGGTCATGAACAATAAGAAGGGGAGAAACAGCCAAGAATGAAAAGGAAAAGGGAGAAAATAGATTTCGAAAAAGAAATGGCCAACATGCCCATTCACTCAGCACCTGGACCAGATTCATGGAATGCTTTATTTATAAAGCAGTGCAAAGTACCATTAGCAAGAGCCCTTAGTATTCTGTGGAGAAAGAGCTTAGATCTAGGTGAAATTCCAGAGGCCTTAAAGAGTGCAGACATAGCTCCTTTGCATAAGGGAGGTAGTAGAGCACTAGCTAAAAATTACAGACCAGTAGCCCTCACTTCTCACATCATAAAAATCTTTGAAAGAGTGATGAGACGGCAGATTACAAAGTTCATGGACCAGCACAACCAACATAACCCGAACCAGCATGGCTTTATAGCGGGACGATCATGCCTGTCACAGCTGCTGAATCATTATGACAGAATTACGGAGGCATTGGAGGACGACCAAAACGCAGATGTGATTTACACAGATTTTGCAAAGGCGTTTGACAAATGCGATCATGGAGTGATAGCGCACAAAATGAGGGCCATAGGCATTACGGGGAAGGTAGGCAGATGGATTTTTGAGTTCCTAACACACAGAACACAAAAAGTAGTAGTGAACAGGGCAAGATCCAGCATCAACGAGGTCAAAAGCTCAGTGCCCCAAGGCACTGTCCTGGCACCTCTGCTGTTTCTCATCCTCATAGCAGACATAGATAAAAACACCCAGCGCACTTTTGTATCATCATTTGCAGATGACACTAAAATAAGCATGAAAGTCACTACGGTAGAGGACACTGAAAAATTACAGGAGGACATAAGCAGGGTCTTCCAATGGGCAGTGGAGAACAACATGACGTTCAATGGTGATAAGTTTCAGCTGCTTAGGTATGGAAAAAATGAAGAACTCAAAAGGAACACTATATACAAAACGCAAGAGGGTCACCACATAGAACGAAAGGAACACGTAAAGGACTTGGGAATAATTATGTCTGCTGATCTGTCTTTTAAAGACCATAACAAGACAAAGATCACAACAGCCAGGAAGATGACGGGGTGGGTATTGAGAACTTTCAAAACAAGGGAAATAATGCCGATGGTGACACTCTTCAAATCGCTAGTGCTCCCTCACTTAGAATACTGCTCAGTGCTGACGGCCCCGTTCAGGGCAGGAGAAATAACAGAGCTGGAACAAATCCAGAGATCGTTTACGGCTCACATTGAGCCATTGAAACATCTAAATTATTGGGAACGCCTTCAAGTCTTGAACATGTACTCATTGGAGCGGAGGAGAGAGAGATACATGATAATATATACATGGAAAGTACTTGAGGGCCTGGTCCCAAATCTGCACACTGCCATAACCTACTGGAGTGAGAGATATGGGAGAAAGTGTAAAATAAACCCAGTGAGGAGCAGGGGTGCGGTGGGGACAATACGGGAGTACTGTATTAACATCCGGGGTCCCAGACTATTCAACATCTTACCAGAAGATATCCGAAACACGGCTGGAACCAGTGTAGAAGCCTTCAAGAGGAAACTGGACAAATATCTTCATCGGGTGCCAGATCAACCAGGCTGTGATGGATATGTGGGTCAGCGGGCCTCCAGCAGCAACAGCCTGGTTGACCAGGCAAGCACCAGACAAGCCTGGCCCATGGCCGGGCTCAGAGAGTAGATAAACTCTCGAAACTTCAAAGGTATATCAAAGGAGAAAGGGAGGACGAAGAGGTAGAAAAGGAAAGTATAAAAAAATGAAGAGGGGAAAGACGCAGATGAAGAGGAGATAGGAAGGTAGGGAGAGGAGATAGGAAGGTAGGGAGAGGAGATAGGAAGGTAGGGAGAGGAGATAGGAAGGTAGGGAGAGGAGATAGGAAGGTAGGGAGAGGAGATAGGAAGGTAGGGAGAGGATAGGAAGGTAGGGAGAGGAGATAGGAAGGTAGGGAGAGAGGAGATAGGAAGAGGGAGAGAGATAGGAAGGTAGGGAGAGGAGATAGGAAGTAGGGAGAGGAGATAGGAAGGTAGGAGAGGAGATAGAAGGTAGAGAGGAGATAGGAAGGTAGGAGAGGAGATAGGAAAGGTAGGGAGAGGAGATAGAAAGGTAGGAGAGGAGATAGGAAGGTAGGGAGAGGAGATAGGAAAGGTAGGAGGAGAAGAATAGGAAGGTAGAGGAGAGAGAGATAGGAAGGTAGGGAGAGGAGATAGGAAGGTAGGGAGAGGAGATAGGAAGGTAGGGAGAGGAGATAGCAAGGTAGGGAGAGGAGATAGAAAGGTAGGGAGAGGAGATGGAAAGGTAGGGAGAGGAGATGGAAAGGTAGGGAGAGGAGATGGAAAGGTAGGGAGAGGAGATGAAAGGCTAGGGAGAGGAGTAGAAGGTAGGGAGAGAGAGATAGGAAGGTAGGGAGAGGAGATGGAGTAGGGAGAGGAGATAGAAAGGTAGGAAAGAGATGGAAAGGTAGGAGAGGAGATGGAAGGTAGGGAGAGGAGATAGGAAGGTAGGGAGAGGAGATAGAAAGGTAGGGAGAGGAGATAGGAAGGTAGGGAGAGGAGATAGGAAGGTAGGGAGAGGAGATAGGAAGGTAGGGAGAGGAGATAGAAAGGTAGGAGAGGAGAATGGAAAATGGTAGGAGAGATAGAAAGGTAGGGAGAGATAGAAGGAGGGAGAGGAGATAGGAAGGTAGGGAGAGGAGATAGGAAGGTAGGGAGAGGAGATAGAAAGGTAGGGAGAGGAGATAGGAAGTAGGGAAGGAGATAGAAGGAGGGAGAGGAGATAGGAAAGGTAGGAGAGGAGATGGAAAGGTAGGGAGAGGAGATAGAAAGGTAGGGAGAGGAGATAGAAAGGTAGGGAGAGGAGATAGGAAGGTAGGGAGAGGAGATAGAAAGGTAGGGAGAGGAGATAGGAAGGTAGGGAGAGGAGATAGCAAGGTAGGGAGAGGAGATAGCAAGGTAGGGAGAGGAGATAGGAAGGTAGGGAGAGGAGATAGCAAGGAGGGAGAGGAGATGGGAGGGAGAGGAGATAGCAAGGAGGGAGAGGAGATAGCAAGGAGGGAGAGGAGATAGAAAGGGGAGGGAGAGGAGATAGCAAGGTAGGGAGAGGAGATAGCAAGGTAGGGAGAGGAGATAGCAAGGGAGGGAGAGGAGATAGCAAGGGAGGGAGAGGAGATAGCAAGGGAGGGAGAGGAGATAGCAAGGGAGGGAGAGGAGATAGCAAGGGAGGGAGAGGAGATAGCAAGGAAAAGGAGATAGGAAGGTAGGGAGAGGAGATAGCAAAGAAGAGGAGATAGGAAGGTAGGGAGAGGAGATAGGAAGGTAGGGAGAGGAGATAGGAAGGTAGGGAGAGGAGATAGCAAAGAAGAGGAGATAGGAAGGTAGGGAGAGGAGATAGCAAAGAGGAGAGGAGGAGATAGAAGGTGAGGGAGAGGAGATAGCAAGGGAGGGAGAGGAGATAGCAAGGGAGGGAGAGGAGATAGCAAGGGAGGGAGAGGAGATAGCAAGGGAGGAAGAGGAGATAGGAAGGAAAAGGAGATAGCAAGGGTGGAAGAGGAGATAGCAAGGGTGGAAGAGGAGATAGCAAGGGTGGAAGAGGAGATAGCAAGGGTGGAAGAGGAGATAGCAAGGGTGGAAGAGGAGATAGCAAGGGTGGAAGAGGAGATAGGAAGGGAGGAAGAGGAGATAGTAAGGTAGGGAGAGGAGATAGCAAGGTAGGGAGAGGAGATAGCAAGGTAGGGAGAGGAGATAGCAAGGGAGGAAGAGGAGATAGCAAGGTAGGGAGAGGAGATAGGAAGGGTGGAAGAGGAGATAGCAAGGGAGGAAGAGATAGGAATGCAAGAAGAGGAAAATAGGAAGGAATAGGGAAGGAAGAAAAGGAAACCGATAATAAACAAGATAAAAACTAAGAATAAGACAAATACAAAACACAAACAAATAAAAGAGATAAAATAGAAGAGAGGAAAATAATCAGACGAGAGAAGAAATGGAGGTGAAAAAATACGAAGGAGATTTACATTTTAAAAGAGAATCAATTGAAAAAAAAATCTTGGAGAGGCAGAGATAAGTGATAAAGCAGGTTTAATATAAATGTTAATGAGAAGGTAATGAAGAAAGTGAAGGATGAATGAAGAGGGTGTTCAATGAAGAGGGTGATGAATGAAGAGGGTGATGAATGAAGAGGGTGATGAATGAAGAGGGTGTTCAATGAAGAGGGTGATGAATGAAGAGGGTGATGAATGAAGAGGGTGTTCAATGAAGAGGGTGTTCAATGAAGAGGGTGATGAATGAAGAGGGTGTTCATTGAAGGTGATGAAGGAATAGGGTGATGAAGGAATAGGGTGATGAAGGAATAGGGTGATGAATGAAGTTGATGAAGGAATAGGGTGTTGAATGAAGAGGGTGTTGAATGAAGAGGGTGATGAATGAAGAGGGTGTTCAATGGAGAGGGTGATGAATGAAGAGGGTGTTCATTGAAGGTGATGAAGGAATAGGGTGATGAATGAAGTTGATGAAGGAACAGGGTGTTGAAGAGGGTGTTGAATGAAGAGGGTGTTGAATGAAGAGGGTGTTGAATGAAGAGGGTGTTGAGTGAAGAGTGATGAATGAAGAGGGTGAAGAGGGTGATGAATGAAGATGGTTATGATAAACTCTTGCATTATGTTAATGTTATCTTGCGTAAGGTTCACTCTACTCCGGCAATGTTATCATGAAGTTCTGGATATCAAACGTTATATTTACTGTGCATGGGAAGGAAGGAGGGAGGGAAGGAAGGAGGGAAGACAGGAAGGAAGGAAGAAAGGAAGGAAGGAGGGAAGAAAGGAAGGAAACTATCAAGCACTGTTAAGAGCTCGGCAGTAACTCATCTTTACAAAGGCTTTTATGAAAAACATTAACAAAAACCCGACATTAAACACAACTTTGTGGCGGCGCTAAACACAGCCAACATTCCCTATTAACATTATATCATTATTAGCGTATTCAAGAAGCGCTAAATCCGTAGGGCTGGAGCCCCACGGCCCCTGGGGAATAGGAAGTAATTAGGTTTAATGAAGGAGGAAGGGAAGGAAAAGTTGCAATAACAATAGTAGTTGCAATAACAATAGTTGCAATAACAATAGTAGTAGTTGCAATAACAATAGTAGTAGTTGCAATAACAATAGTAGTAGTTGCAATAACAATAGTTGCAATAACAATAGTAGTTGCAATAACAATAGTTGCAATAACAATAGTAGTTGCAATAACAATAGTTGCAATAACAAGAAGTCTTCACGAGCATCAAGGGATGTTCCCCTTGAAGGATCGACTGTCAGATAATAGTAGTAGTAGCGGTGGTGGTAGTAATAGTGGTAGTAATAGTGGTAGTAATAGTGGTAGTAGTGGTAGTAATAGTGGTGGTAGTAATAGTGGTAGTAATAGTGGTGGTAGTAATAGTAGTGGTAGTAATAGTGGTGGTAGTAATAGTAGTGGTAGTAATAGTAGTGGTAGTAATAGTAGAAGTAGTAGTAGTGGTGGTTGTAGTAATAGTGTTGGTAGTAATAGTAGTAGTGGTAGTAATAATAGTGGTAGTAATAGTAGTGGTAGTAATAGTAGTGGTAGTAGTAGTGGTAGTAATAGTCGTGGTAGTAATAGTAGTAGTGGTAGTAATAGTAGTAGTGGTAGTAATAGTAGTAGTGGTAGTAATAGTAGTAGTAGCAATAGTAGTAGTGGTGATAGTAATAGTAGTAGTGGTAGTAACATTAGTAGTAGTGGTAGTAATAGCAGTGGTGGTGGTAGTAATAGCAGTGGTGGTGGTAGTAATAGTAGTGGTGGTAGTAGTAATAGTAGTGGTGGTAGTAATAGTAGTAGTAGTGGTAGTAGTGGTGGTAGTAATAGTATTAGTAGTGGTAACAGAAGTAGTAGCGGTGTGGTACCAAGCCACCTCAGTAATTACGGTGCTCAAACAACCAGTTAACCGCACACTGGTGTCAGTTCCAGCGGGCGGAAGTAACTGTGGCTTCCGACAGCAGTGTTTTAAGGAGCATAAGAAGCCTGATCACCAAGCCACTGGTCATTACAGCACTTCCTGGTTGGAAGGAGCGGGCACCGCATGCGGTCGTAACAGCGGGAGGGATACATGCGGTAGTCGCTGTGAACACAGTCAATGGCTATTATATATATATATATATATATATATATATATATATATATATATATATATATATATATATATATATATATGTCGTGCCGATTAGGTAAAACTGGTCAATTAGCAAGAACTCATTTAAAATTAAGTCCTTTCTAAATTTTTCTCTTATACGTTTAAAGATATTTTTTTTTCATTTATGTTAATGTAAGAATTTAAATTTTTTTACCAAGAGAAACTTTGAAAACCTACCTAACCTTATTAAAACAAGCGCAATTTAATTTAGCCTAACCCAACTAAATATATTTTAGATTCGTTAACATTAATTTAATAATAAACAAACACAATGAAATATATTTTTTTCGTTATGTTCAGAATGATTTTGGCGAAATTATTGCATACACAAATTTTCACTTGTCTTATATGGCAAGGTGAACGTTGCTATTTAAGCCAAAATCGCAAGTTTTACCTAATCGGCACGACATATATATATACACACTGATAAAACACTAATATGTATACACTATATACATTGTAGATACTAATAAAACATTAAAGAGCGTTGTATATATTAAAACAGAGTTGTATGTATTAATGTAAAAAATAAATCAAATGCATAAAATAATACCACCACCATTATTACCACCATCACCACTACCACCATCACCACTACTACCACCATTACTACTATACTTCACCAGCCTCACGGGCAGTAACCAACATTGTTTACAACATTGTTTATAACATGCAGGGAGACTCGGGACGAGACTCCACGATACAAAAATGTTCGGAAGTTTCTCGGGGATGGAATTAGTTTGGGGCGAAGACTTAGTGTAGTGGAGAGGAGAGGTTAGTTGAGTGAGTCGTAACCTGGACACAACCTTGTCTAACTTACGACACTACCATCTAGACACCACTCTTAACAAGACCATCTTCAACACTCTTAACAAGAGCATCTTCAACACTCTTAACAAGAGCATCTTCAACACTCTTAACAAGAGCATCTTCAACACTCTTAACAAGAGCATCTTCAACACTCTTAACAAGAGCATCTTCAACACTCTTAACAAGAGCATCTTCAACACTCTTAACAAGACCATCTTCAACACTCTTAACAAGACCATCTTCAACACTCTTAACAAGACCATCTTCAACACTCTTAACAAGACCATCTTCAACACTCTTAACAAGAGCATCTTCAACAACACTTCTTAAGAGGACAAACTTTAACAAAATCTTCACTACGTCTAAGAGGAAAATTTAAATTTAGTAATTTTCCTTATAAGAGGAAAATTTAGAATTTTGAAGTAATTTTTGTCTTTAAAAAGATAAATTAGGTATTTTTACTTTTGGAGAAATTTGGAATTTAAAAGCTATCTTTTTTGTTTTTGAAGAGACTTTAGAATTTTGAAGAGATGCGTTTGCCTTAGGAACATAATATTTTGAAAGATTCCAGTGATTAGAAAAGTGACTTTTGACATTTTGAAGAACAAAAACTAATCTTTAAAGAGCAAATTTTGACAATTTGAAGCATCACAGAACACTGTCAGTAGCACCACACAAGACTGTCAGTAGCAACACACAAGACTGTCAGTAGCACCACACAAGACTGTCAGTAGCAACACACAAGACTGTCAGTAGCACCACACAAGACTGTCAGTAGCACACACACAAGACTGTCAGTAGCACCACACAACGACTGTCAGTAGCACCACACACGACTGACAGTAGCAACACACAACACTGTCAGTAGCAACACACAACACTGTCAGTAGCAACACACAACACTGTCAGTTGCAACACACAACACTGTCAGTTGCAACACACAACACTGTCAGTTGCAACACACAACACTGTCAGTAACCAACTGCAGCAACACACAAACTGTCAGTTGCAACCACACAACACTGTCAGTGCAACACACAACACTGTCAGTTGCAACACAACACTGTCAGTGCACACACAAACTGTCATGCAACACACAACACTCGTAGCACACAAGACTCGTAGCAACACACAAACTGTCAGTAGCAACACACAAACTGTCAGTAGCACCACACAACACTGTCAGTAGCAACACACAACACTGTCAGTAGCAACACACAACACTGTCAGTAGCACACACAACACTGTCAGTAGCAACACACAAACTGTCAGTAGCAACACACAAACTGTCAGTAGCACACACAAACTGTCAGTAGCAACACACAACACTGTCAGTAGCAACACACAACACTGTCAGTAGCAACACACACTGTGCACACACACTGTCAGTAGCAACACACAACACTGTCAGTAGCAACACACAACACTGTCAGTAGCACACACACTGTCAGTAGCACACAAACTGTCAGTAGCAACACACAAGACTGTCAGTAGCACACAACACTGTCAGTAGCAACACACAAACTGTCAGTAGCAACACACAAGACTGTCAGTAGCACACACACTGTCAGTACACCAACACTGTCAGTAGCAACACACAACACTGTCAGTAGCAACACACAACACTGTCAGTAGCAACACACACACTGTCAGTAGCAACACACAACACTGTCAGTAGCAACACACAACACTGTCAGTAGCAACACACAACACTGTCAGTAGCAACACACAACACTGTCAGTAGCACACACAACACTGTCAGTAGCAACACACAACACTGTCAGTAGCAACACACAACACTGTCAGTAGCAACACACAACACTGTCAGTAGCAACACAACACTGTCAGTAGCACACACAACACTGTCAGTAGCAACACACAACACTGTCAGTAGCAACACACAACACTGTCAGTAGCAACACACAACACTGTCAGTAGCAACACACAACACTGTCAGTAGCAACACAACACTGTCAGTAGCAACACACAACACTGTCAGTAGCACAACACAACACTGTCAGTAGCAACACAACACTGTCAGTAGCACACCAACACTGTCAGTAGCAACACAACACTGTCAGTAGCAACACAACACTGTCAGTAGCACACAACACTGTCAGTAGCAAAACTGCAACACAAACTGTCAGTAGCACCACACAACACTGTCAGTAGCACCACACAACACTGTCAGTAGCAACACAACACTGTCAGTAGCAACACACAACACTGTCAGTAGCAACACAACACTGTCAGTAGCAACACACAACACTGTCAGTAGCAACACAACACTGTCAGTAGCAACACAACACTGTCAGTAGTTTCTATCGTTATCATCTAGGGAGGTGGCAAGAATAACAGCCCTGCCAGTAGACCTCTGCTTAGATCCATCACTATATATAATTCGTGATAAATTATAACTATCACTTAAACAAGTTGCCTTTACCAGTGAAGAGCTACTTGGGAGGGTCTTGCAGGTATGTCATATTAAATGAACACAATTTTCATCGAGAGGTGAAATGATCTTGTTATCCACAGTGACACAGTTATCTTGTGCCACTAAATCTACTTCCCCTACTTTCTGTTAATACTGTTACTTTTACTACTTCCACTATCTTGTGCCACTAAATCTACTTCCCCTACTTTCTGTTAATACTGTTACTTTTACTACTTCCACTAACAACATTATCACTACCACTACTTCTTCTTCCTCTCTTGGTCTCGTCCCTCTCCTCCCTCGCCTACTTATATTGGCTTCCTCCTTTGTGTTAGTGTGACTTTGTAAATGGTACAAGTCGGACCGAAACGTCGCCCTAAGCTTCTGTGTGGTATATGCGGGTTATTTGTACAGTAATACTGTTCGTGCACGTTATAAAACTTACAATAAATGTATGTTTTCACAATCCATTTTCATCTGTGTATTCTAGACATTTAGTAAGACTTGTAGTAACAGTGTCTAGTTCATTTAACATTGTAATACCAAGTACAGTGTTAATGTCAGTAGTGATGTCACTGATACTAGGAACACCAAGTTGCTTCCTCATATTAAGAACCTTCCTAGCTTTAGGTCAGCCAAGAAAAATTCTGGAGGCTTCATTTTGCAATAACTCCAAGGGTCGGAGGGAATATTTCCTTAGTAGTAAAAGTAGTAATAACAGTAGTACTACTAGTAGTAGTAATAGTAATACTAGTAGTAGTAATACTAATACTAGTAGTAGTAATACTACTAGTAGTAGTAATAGTAATACTAGTAGTAGTAGTAATAGTAATACTAGTAGTAGTAATAGTAATACTAGTAGTAGTAATAGTAATACTAGTAGAATAATAATACTAGTAGTAATAATAATACTAGTAGTAATAGTAATACTAGTAGTAATAGTAATACTAGTAGTAATAGTAATACTAGTAGTAATAGTAATACTAGTAGTAGTAGTAATAGCAATACTAGTAGTAGTAATAGCAATACTAGTAGTAGTAATAGTAATACTAGTAATAGTAATACTAGTAATAATAATACTAGTAGTAGTAGTAATAGTAATACTAGTAGTAATAGTAATACTAGTAGTAATAGTAATACTAGTAGTAGTAATAGTAATACTAGTAGTAATAGTAATACTAGTAGTAGTAGTAATACTAGTAGTAGTAGTAATAGTAATACTAGTAGTAGTAACAGTAATACTAGTAGTAGTAGTAATAGTAATACTAGTAGTAGTAACAGTAATACTAGTAGTAGTAGTAATAGTAATACTAGTAGTAGTAGTAATAGTAATACTAGTAGTAGTAACAGTAATACTAGTAGTAGTAGTAACAGTAATTCTAGTAGTAGTAGTAATAGTAATACTAGTAGTAGTATTAATAGTAATACTAGTAGTAGTAGTAATAGTAATACTAGTAGTAGTAGTAATAGTAATACTAGTAGTAGTAGTAATAGTAATACTAGTAGTAGTAGTCAATAGTAAACTAGAGAATAGTAATACTAGTAGTAATAGTAATACTAGTAGTAGTAGTAATAGTAATACCAGTAGTAGTAGTAATAGTAATACTAGTAGTAATAGTAATACCAGTAGTAGTAGTAATAGTAATACCAGTAGTAGTAGTAATAGTAATACCAGTAGTAGTAGTAACAGTAATACTACTAGTAGTAGTAACAGTAATACTACTAGTAGTAGTAACAGTAATACTACTAGTAGTAGTAACAGTAATACTAGTAGTAGTAACAGTAATACTAGTAGTAGTAACAGTAATACTAGTAGTAGTAACAGTAATACTAGTAGTAGTAACAGTAATACTAGTAGTAGTAACAGTAATATTAGTAGTAATAGTTCATGATTCTCAACCAGCAGCACACGCCACTAATCTATGAACTATTAAGGTCTATATACAACTTAATTACCCTAACTACCCCCCTTAACAACCCACCCTAACTACCCACCTTCCAAGTAAATTATTTAACGACTAAATTGTCGAAGCTCCCATCATCTGGAGACACAAAATGACCCTTAATGACAAATATTTACCTTCATTTTAACAAGGCTGCGCCTCCTCCGTAATTAGTCAATTATAAAATTCATGGTGAGCGGTAAACTCGTATGGATCATGCAACCTCGCTAAATTTTAAGTAATCTGTCAAGGACTAAACATAAATTGTGGGGGACTTTTATTCATTATTTTTCTCCCCCGATGGGGCTTTTTCAATTTCCTTTTATAGAAGATTTGAAGGTCCCTATTTACATCTTTGAAGATCCCTATTTACATCTTTGAAGGTCCCTATTTACATCTTTGAAGGTCCCTATTTACATCTTTGAAGGTCCCTATTTACATCTTTGAAGGTCCCTATTTACATCTTTGAAGGTCCCTATTTACATATTTTAAGGTCCCTATTTACATCTTTGAAGGTCCTTATTTACATCTTTGAAGGTCCTTGTTTACAGGTGTGTGCCCTAGTTGTGGTATCTCCCGTGACAGTGTCATTGCCTCTAGGAAGAGTGGTCGAGTCACATAGCTCACTGGTAAGAAAATTCAATACACAATCACAAGGTACCAGGCTCGATACCATCACAGAGAAACATATGGGCAAGTTTCCTTACATTCCTGCTGCCCCTGCTTACCTAGCAGGAAAAAAATAGGTACCAGTGTGCTAGCAGACTGTTGTGCGTCACACCTAGGGAAAGTGGGCAAGACTCCAGCACCTGCTGGAAGTGTTGATTCAAAGGTGCTAGTGAGTGTTCCTGTGTGTGTGTGTAAACATTACAAATATAAATCAGGATGTAGGAGGAAGAAGAGGAGGAGGAGGAGGAAGAAGAGGAGGAGGATGAAGAAGAGGAGGAGGGAATGGAACTTAAGGATAGGATAGGCCGGGGACTTTGGTATGACAATCAACACTAAAAAAAATCAACATGGTGTGTCAACCATGCAGGTCAGGGTTCATGGTGTGTCAACCATGCAGGTCAGGGTTCATGGTGTGTCAACCATGCAGGTCAGGGTTCATGGTGTGCCAACCATGCAGGTCAGGTTCATGGTGTGTCAACCATGCAGGTCAGGGTTCATGGTGTGTCAACCATGCAGGTCAGGGTTCATGGTGTGTCAACCATGCAGGTCAGGGTTCATGGTGTGTCAACCATGCAGGTCAGGGTTCATGGTGTGTCAACCATGCAGGTCAGGGTTCATGGTGTGTCAACCATGCAGGTCACGGTTCATGGTGTGTCAACCATGCAGGTCACGGTTCATGGTGTGTCAACCATGCAGGTCAGGGTTCATGGTGTGTCAACCATGCAGGTCAGGGTTCATGGTGTGTGTACCATGCAGGTCAGGGTTCATGGTGTGTCAACCATGCAGGTCAGGGTTCATGGTGTGCCAACCATGCAGGTCAGGGTTCATGGTGTGCCAACCATGCAGGTCAGGGTTCATGGTGTGTCAACCATGCAGGTCAGGGTTCATGGTGTGTCAACCATGCAGGTCAGGGTTCATGGTGTGTCAACCATGCAGGTCAGGGTTCATGGTGTGCCAACCATGCAGGTCAGGGTTCAAGGTGTGTCAATCATGCAGGTCAGGGTTCAAAAATCTGGCTGACTGTCACTGTCCAGCTGGGATAACACCCTCCCCCCAAACCTAGCTGTGTACTGACAGTCATCATGATAACTTAGGCTAGAATGCTGACAGATCAGAGGTCAGGAGAGAACAATTGACAGGAATGTGCGAGAGCGCCCTCACCCCATACATAATGATTACGGAACACCAGGATGCCGAGGACACCCCACCTCACGGAACACCAGGATGCCGAGGACACCCCACCTCACGGAACACCAGGATGCAGAGGACACCCCACCTCACGGAACACCAGGATGCCGAGGACACCCCACCTCACGGAACACCAGGATGCCAAGGACACCCCACCTCACGGAACACCAGGATGCCGAGGACACCCCACCTCACGGAACACCAGGGTGGACAGTGTGCTTTAATGAAGGGAGAGCATTACATGTGTGTAGAAGACAAGAACGACGTGGAGACAGAGGATGTGGAGAGAGAAGACTCGAGTCTGGAACATGTTCGTATAACATAATAATATCAACGAAATAAAGTCAGTTGATCAAATGAAATTGCTGGCCCACAGATGGCTCCAACTTCATCCTGTTCCCTACTTGTATGTCTCATAATAATAAAAGGCTTCCCAATGAGCTGATGTAGGTAACAGCTCTTAGCTTGTAAATAAAGTTAGGAATCCTAACCTAACCTTGTTAAACCGTGAGTAAAAGAGACGCGGAACAGATGTCAGAACTGACTTTTTCAGCTTCACGAGAGAGAGAGAGAGAGAGAGAGAGAGAGGTGTGAGTGGAAGCAACTTCCACACACGGGTTCGAAACAGTATAAGAACATACGGTGGAGGAACACTGTCGCAGGCCTACTGGCCCAGACTAGGCAGGCTCTTCTCTAAACCAACCATTCCCACCCACCCACTTGACCAGCTCAGGACAGAAGCTGAGTACAGTAGTAGACTGAGGAAGGACGGGACAAGAGCTGGAGTTCGACCCCTGTAGACACGTCTCAGTGACTGTCAATGGTGTGGTGATTCCGACAAGCTGGGCGAAAGGGCACTACTGGACAGTCTGGAAACGTCAAAGGGGTGACGTTTCACCCAGAGAAGCTTCACCAGTCTGAAGGATGCTGCTACTACACACACACTAACTATACACACACACACACACTAACTATACACACACACACACACTAACTATACACACACACACACACTACACACACACACACTAACTATACACACACACACACACTTACTATACACACACACACACTAACTATACACACACACTAACTATACACACACACACACTTACTATACACACACACACACTAACTATACACACACACACACTAACTATACACACACACACACTAACTATACACACACACACACACTTACTATACACACACACACACTTACTATACACACACACACACACTTACTATACACACACACACACTAACTATACACACACACACACTAACTATACACACACACACACACTAACTATACACACACACACACTAACTATACACAAACACACACTAACTATACACACACACACACTAACTATACACACACACACACTAACTATACACACACACACACTAACTATACACACACACACTATACACACACACACACTTACTATACACACACACACACTTACTATACACACACACACACTTACTATACACACACACACACACACACTAACTATACACACACACACACGCACTAACTACACAGGGCTGAATTATGAAATCTCTTCTAACTAGTGGAGGCCAGCGGACCACCACACCTCCTTCCATCTTGACTTTAGGCATAAAAATTATCAAGATGATTTATCTCTCTCAAGAAGGTAGGAGGAGGAGGGGGAGGAGGAGGGGAGGAGGAGGGGGAGTAGGAGGGGGAGGGAGGGAGGAGGAGGAGGGAGGAGGAGGGAGGAGGAGGAAGGAAGAAAAAAGTTGAAAGTCGACCCCGCCCACACTTGTCCAAATTTATCTCATATATAATCGGATAAGTCCCGGTATCAACCTCAATAACCTGAGGCGCAGATTATCAGTGTGTGGGAGAGAGAGAGAGAGAGAGAGAGAGAGAGAGAGAGAGAGAGAGAGAGAGAGAGAGAGAGAGAGAGAGAGAGAGAGAGAGAGAGAGAGAGAAAGAGAGAAAAGAGAGAGAAAGAGAGAGAAAGAGAGAGAAAGAGAGACAGAGAGAGAGAGAGACAGAGAGAGAGAGAAAAAGAGAGAGAGAAAAAGAGAGAGAGAAAGAGAGAGAGAGACAGACAGAGACAAAGCCTTCAACACAGGAGGGATGTGGGTGGCCTTACTGTTATGTACAAAGCCAACATTGTCAAAGTACCACACTTTGGCTCCACTTAGAGGAGAGCGAGAAGCAAGCTTCTATACCACAAGACGGGCAGCAAGCAGCAACTTCACTCTGGCTGTACCCTTCTCCAGAACATCACTTCATCTGAGATCATTTATCCCCAGGATGACTCGAGTTTGGAACACGTTCATACAGCATTATGATATCAGCGAGATAAAGTCAGATGATCAAATGAAAATGCTGGCCCACAGATGGCTCCAACTTCATCCTGTTCCCTACTTGTATGTTTCATAACAATAAAAATGCTTTCAAATGAGCTGATGTAGGTAACAGCTCTTAGCTTGTCAATAAGGTTAGGAATCCTTAACCTAACCTTGTCAAACCCTGTGTAAAGAGAGAGAGAGAGCACTGACTACAGCTACATCACTCTCAGCACTGACTACACCTCTCAACGACCACCTAAAGACAGGAACATACATTATTGTAATCTTTATCGTAAGATCATAAAACCAAAACATGAGTAACTATTATGTCAAAAGTGGCGAAGTGCACTGAAAGTGAGTGAAGGCAGGTGGAAAGTGTGCAGATGAGAGGAATATTGCTGTCGTTGCTGAACTGTTGCAAAAATAACAGTGGTACAATAATGTGTAACCCTTGGTTTGCAATGTAAATGCTCCCTGGAGCAGTGAAATGTATATAGTATACATTATGCAGTTCTCGCGAACTATACAAAATGCAATCAACACATCTTCAGGAGCTGGCAATGTTGCAGAAATGAGTAGGGGGTCCAGGTGGAGTCGCCTAGGTGGAACGGATTTAGCTGGAGTCGTTCCCCTGAACAAATCCACCTGGACTTCCAACTCATTTCTGCAATACTGCCAGCTCCTGAAGATGTGCTGATTCCAACATGAAAGGCCTAGAGTTATCATTAAACTCCCCCTGTAGTTGTTTTGCATACTGTACATATTACGAAGCAGAAATAGAAGCAGTGTGATACAGTCACTGGTAAACTTCCTGCACTGGCCGCACCTACGTTAACTTGGACACCTATGAAGCACCAGCTACACTTGACATGACCATACAAGAACTACGTCTCGCACTCATGTCATTCCTGGGAAATAACAGCAAGACTCAACACTTGTGTTGGTGTACAATTGAAGTACAAGCAGCGTACTCGAGCTGGCTACACTGGTTACCTCTCGTCCCCCAAGCTGTGTGCGTCACCCTACGGATTTAGTATTTTCCCTGGAGTGAGACACATCGCTCAAGGCAACACCAACGTAGTTTCTCCATGGAAGAATCCTTGCGACATAAGTGCGAGACATTTCTCAAAGCACCACCAACGCAGCTTCTCCACTGCAGGCGCCTTGAGACATGAGTGAGACATCAAAGCACCACCAACGCAGCTTCTCCACTGCAGGCGCCTTGAGACATGAGAGTGAGACACATCAAAGCACCACCAACGCAGCTTCTCCACTGCAGGCGCCTTGAGACATGAGTGACACACATCAAAGCACCACCAACGCAGCTTCTCCACTGCAGACGCCTTGAGACATGAGTGAGACACATCAAAGCACCACCAACGCAGCTTCTCCACTGCAGACGCCTTGAGACACAAACAGCCTTCTAATCAACCTGACAGATGTGAAGATGCCAAACGATAAAACCAGATAAAAACTATAAAAACGATAAAAAAAAGCGTAACACAGCAGAGTTTTTCTTTGATGCAGACAACCCTTATTAAGGCAGAGGGGGAAGTGAGGAGGGAGGGGGAGGAGGGGGACGTGAAGAGGGAGGGGAGGAGGGGGAAGTGAGGAGGGAGGGGGAGGAGGGGGACGTGATCATCGCCTGTGATGTGAAGAAATCCTCAATGAGAGGGAATGATGTAAGCAGAGGGCGTTCATATGTATGCAAATCCGGAGGTCAATATGTGTGCGCGCGCCGGCGGGGCCAGGAAGCTATTGGCCGCTGCTACGTGAATGTTAACTGATCGTAATCAAGGTGGCTGCAAGTGAACCATCAACACGCTAACAACACACAACACCAGCCAACATCAACTAACACATAACACAAGACGCTAACACCACCAAGACGCTCAACAACAAGCGCACAAGACACACACCAAGACGCTAACAACACCAAGCTCACACAAGACGCTAACAACACCATCAAGACGCTAACAAACACAAGACGCTAACAACAACCATCAAGACGCTAACAAAACCATCAAGACGCTAACAAAACCATCAAGACGCTAACACCATCAAGACGCTAACACCACCATCAAGACGCTAACACCACCATCAAGACGCTAACACACCATCAAGACGCTAACACCACCATCAAGACGCTAACACCACCATCAAGACGCTAACAACACCAAGACGCTAACAACACCATCAAGACGCTAACAACACCAAGACGCTAACAACACCAAGACGCTAACAACACCAAGACGCTAACAACACCAAGACGCTAACAACACCAAGACGCTAACAACACCAAGACGCTAACAACCAACGCTAAACACCAAGACGCTAACAACACCAAATCAACACCAAGACGCTAACACACAACAGCTAAAAACCAAGCTAACACCCAACACGCTAACAACACCATCAACACGCTAACAACACCATCAGCTAACACTCAACCAAACGCTAACAACACCATCAACACGCTAACAACACCAACACGCTAACACCACCAACACGCTAACAACACCATCAGCTAACACCAACACGCTAACAACACCATCAGCTAACACCAACACGCTAACAACACCATCAGCTAACACCATCAACACGCTAACAACACCATCACGCTAACAACACCATCAACACGCTAACACCACCAACACGCTAACAACACCACCAACACGCTAACACCACCAACACGCTAACAACACCACCAACACGCTAACACCAACACGCTAACACCAACACGCTAACAACACCACCAACACGCTAACACCAACACGCTAACACCAACACGCTAACACCAACACGCTAACAACATCAACACGCTAACACCAACACGCTAACAACATCAACACGCTAACACCAACACGCTAACAACATCAACACGCTAACAACACCACCATTAATTCGGTAACTACAGAACTACCATGCTACATAATTTAGAAACTAACAACTGAACTATCGTACAATCACAACTAAAGTAATAGCGAATAGTGAACATTTACATCTCTGTTAATCAGGTGAAATACACTAATAATCCCCTGTCCTCAATCCCCTCCATCAATCCCCTCCATCAATCCCCACCATCAATGCAGAGCGTTGAAATTCGACACCCAATTCCCCTGCTCCGTATTCTGGGCGCCGCGCATAAGTTATCAAATAATCCTAATTTGCATACGACTCGAGGAAGAAAAACAAGCTGGAAATGTGACTAGTTTTTTGGTGGTTCCTTTTTCCCCTACCAGGCCATCAACACAACCAATGTTCCCATATAAACAGAGTCCCCGGGGTTCGAACTGGTTGTCCTAGCAACACACACACAACAGGAGACTGAGGTCAGTAATCAGTTGGGTTGACACGGGATATAAAAGCCTGGGAGAGTACAGAATAATACAAGATAATTGGTATAACAAAAGACAGAAGTAGAACATCGGAAATAATTAGTTCATCTCTGATAATGTTAACAAAAGTTCTGAGGAGATGAAATTGCTGGACTAAAGGAAAAAGATACTTTGTGTCAGCATCGCCAGAGACAGTGAATAAACAGTTTAATAAACCCACAAGTTGATCAATGAGACACCTGTGCAATATTTTGGAATGTTTACTGGGGAAACGTTTCGCCCGCCAGTGTCATCACCAGTCCAGCGTACTGGACTGAGGAAGCCACTGCCGGGCGAAACGTTTCCAGAATATAGGCAAATATTACACAAGTGTCTCATTTATCACCTAACAAAGACAATCACGAGGAGATTACTGCCACAACTATGACTTCTGAAATAAAAACATTGAAAAAGAATCTAGAATTTTAATTATTATTATTATTATTATAATCAAATAGAAGCGCTAAACCAAGTAGAATATTAAGAGACTGTTGAGAAGGAAAAACTTAATATTTTTTTTTTGTCAGGACAGAAAAGGTAATAAGATCAAGATAACTAATAGAGGAAGAACGAGTCAAATAAGCTTACATGCTTAGTGGGTTAGCTTTCAGGATTATATAAGTGAGACACAGACCAGGTGAGTTTAATATCCAATTAAAAAACAGGGAAGGTAGGGGGGAATTTGTTAATGGATGTGATGAGTTGGTAGGTGAGGGTGGTGTGTAGGTGGGTGTGTGAAGAAGCCTTGCAGCTCCCAGTCTACGGAGAGAGACGGAGGCAGAGTGTGAAGGATTCCAGGACTTAACATTGCATTTAGGGATCTGTTTAAGGCCCAGACGACAGGACAGACATGTCGGATGCGGTCAAGCTACAGTATTTACGATCCCAGCTTAAGGGCAAGGCGCTAGACCTGGTAAGGTACTACCCAACTACCGATGCCAGATGGACTTATTTGAAGAAAGAGACGAGTGTAGAATCAAGTGAATGCTGGCATCACTGGTCAGTAGCCTTAACCTGATTTTTTTAAACTAGCCACCCCATATGATAGCTTTATGCAGTCGAGGTCATATTACTGTCAGCTAGAATAACGCTAATACAAGTGGAGACCAATAATTAAACACCCTAAAACAGGTGAAATCACTAGAAAAAACTAATAAAACAAGGTAAACACTAAGGTACATACGTGGAGAGGGAGAACTAAAAGAGCGGAGGGACGAGGCTCTCCTGGCAACAGTGAAAACAAAAACTAAAAGAAGTATACAGAAGAGACATTAGGCTGAAATGGACAAGAATCACACTGATCGTACACATCTCAGACCTACAGATGGCGCTGACAGGCGAGACAGACAGAACTATAGCCAGGAGACTGCCGCGCAGCCAAAGAAAGCGGAAGAAAAAGAATAAATCCTATCAGGGACTTACCTTACAGGTACAACGTCTTAACATAACCATTTATCCCCATCATACGTCTTTTAATGAAGTCTTCCCCACAAAAATCACAGCACACATCTTAGCTCTGAACTTTCCATCAAGACCCAGGTCAGGTCAGGTCAGGTTCGTCAGGAAACAGAAGTGCTTACTGAGTAATCATCACGTCTGGTCATCACGTCTGGTCATCACGTCTGGTCTTATAGCTGTGTATGCAACTCTCTCCTATATTACTTTCTTTAATCTCAAATCTGTTTTATAAACTATCAAGTGATTGATAAGATAACAAGAACAGATAAGATAACAAGAACAGATAAGATAACAAGAACAGATAAGATAACAAGAACAGATAAGACAACAAGAACAGATAAGATAACAAGAACAGATAAGATAACAAGAACAGATAAGATAACAAGAACAGATGAGATAACAACAACAGATAAGATAACAACAACAATCTGACCTTTTGTATACTGACTCACTGACAGGATAACAACAATAGTCTGACCTTTTATATACAAGTGAAACTTATTTAATGATTATTAAAGACTGGATGGTAAGCATAACAAAACATCGACAAGAGCCACAGACAAGAGCCACAGACAAGAGCCACAGACAAGAGCCACAGACAAGAGCCACAGACAAGAGCCACAGACAAGAGCCACAGACAAGAGCCACAGACAAGAGCCACAGACAAGAGCCACAGAATAACAAAAGTAAGAGTGTCTGATTGAGGGAAAAGTTACGTTTAAGAAAGAAACAAAAGCCAAGTATCCTAAAAACTCTTGTTTCTTATCTGTGTCTCCTTATCTTAACGTGTTTTCAATTAAGGAGACAACGGGGAGGGGAAGGGAAGGAAGAGATGGAGAGGAACAGGGAAAAAAGGGAGGAGGAAGAGAGTAGGGAGGGAGAGAGAGAGAGAGCAATGAAGAATTTGAGAGGGGAGGAATTTGTTGTATTTCAGGAAGCGTTAAACCCGTGTGGGATTCAGTCAAGGTGTAGCGCATCTACCCTACGTTAATCTGAGAGAAGGAAGGAGAGGAGAAAGAGGGGAGAGGAGGGGAAAGAGAAAGGAGAAAGAGAAAAAGGAGGAGAAAGAGAAGGATGGAAGTGAAGAGAGGAGGTAAAACAGGAAGAGGAGCAGAAAGGGAAGGATGGAAGAGGAGACGAGGAAGAGGAAGAATCAAGGAAGATAACTCAAAAATTGGGAGATGATTGAACTATCCGGGAAAGATTAGAGAGTTGAGAGAAATATATTTTTTGGGGGAGAGAAAATTGCAGGGAACGAGTAAGAGAGGGAGATGGTGAGAGGGAAGAAGGGAGAAGGGGGAGAAAGAGGAGCTAGGAGAGGTCGATAAGACGAGGCAGCGGGAATAATAGTTAGAACATAA